>JAQFYM010000168.1:0-108622 GCA_034694785.1 Agrenia bidenticulata | reverse complement strand
AGACGGACAGACGGACAGACGGACAGACGGACGGACGCAAGAGCATTCGCATAAAGTATCTGTCGATACTTAATAATGGCACTCTCTGTGCGTTGCATGTTGTGGTATGATGTTTGCATGCATTTAAGGTTTTGGTATCATTGCTTTGAACCGTCTCTCCAGCAGAAACAATCATTGCCTATACATTTCAGTCGCCCCGTAGTAAGAGAGGTTCCTAGCCATGGAGAGACACAGGTCCTTCGCCCCTGGACTGCACGTTGTGGTTGTTAGGTCACCAAGAAGAACTCTACTTTCTCAAGGATAAGGAACTAGGAGTCAGTAAGTCTCATTAAGGCTGAAGGCTGTAATAAGTGGTCAGTAAAGGACTCGCTACTCAACTCGTCTCCAGGAATTAAGTCTAAATAATTGTCATCCAAAGTTGATCGATTTTTGATCTCAATCTAAGCTGATGAAAAATTCACAAAAACTTAATTCCCCCTTCAAACTGTAAGGAAAACGATTGTGAGAGATCTAGGAGTTATGCTTAGACAACTACGTCAAATTGTATCCAGTAATCTCCTCAACCAATCCTTACTAAAATCTCAAGAACAAACAAAAAAATTTAGTCCAACCCTTTGGAACTATTCAACATCCCACCCCATACTTGCTCCTATATGACATTAACCCCCCTCATCCAAGCGATAAGAACCAGCCGCTGTGATCAGGAATATCAGAACTCACTTAAAGGTAAGGGACACCCCAGACTCTGTAGACACAACTGAGTCCTAGATTGAGAAGTGCAAGATCATTAAAACAAAAGGATCCTCAATTCCTTCGTTGCCAGAGCTGGAGAAATTCAACTTTAATCTCCTTCCCTTCCTACGTGTGGAGAATGCAAAAATATCTCGTGTTGTTAATTTGGTAATTTAAACCCTCCTCCTTGGACCAAGTCTATTAACTTTCTCTCTCAATTGTAAATATCCTTTCCTCTCTCAGATATTCAGTGAATTCAGGCCATCCCTCTCCATCCTGACTCACCCAAGCCCATTAAAACAAGTGTGTAGTGTAGTAATGCTGTAATCAGTAATCAAGAATTGTTTTCACTTCCCGAGAAAGAAATTACCCGAGAAGCAACTAAACGTATTAAGAAGAACAAGTGAAGAGAAAGAGAAAAAAAACTTGCTGGGAAACCGGTGAGAGGGGATTTATGGGCGATTTAAATAACACGGGATAGAGAGGAAGGGGAGGAGTGCTCCTCTTCAATGTAAACATTAGAAAAAAGTGATGGCTAAAGTTTTTCCAATTAAAATCCCCAGGAAAAATCATTTACATGGAAAGGTTAAATGTTTAACTAAACACTACTATGTGTACGGAGTCATTAAGGGAGGGGAGGATACACACAATTTACAACAACTATCTCTACTTACTCAGTCCTACAGGGTGCACCTATCTATCACACAGGGCCACCCTAGCAAATTTCTCATTTTTTTTCAAAATTCAAATTGATGCAACAACAACCCCGTCAACCTATACTCAACTTTACAACCCGTTACTTCTCCTATCCTCTATAAATAAAATGTCATCTCTCAAACCAGCTCAACCCCACCTACTCTCTTTCCCTCTCAAACTTTCATGGAATTATTATCCATCCTAATATTATTACTATACGTCAAGGTTCTCAATTTTCAGGCAAAGCTTGGACTTCCTACCCATAAATTTAAAAAATACTCACTGACAAAGACAGGGCTTGGAATTTAAGAATATGGAATGAGATGAGAGAGTATGGACGGGGTGAGTTAATAGAAAGTGGAGAAAGCTTTCTCCCCGGGTTTGTTATTACTCGAGGACGCAGGAGAGTGGATATTAGAGAGCCGGGGATTTTTCCCGTCTGCCTCCCCATTAACTGTATGTTTATCCAAGGAGCGGTGGGTGATGGTGGAAAAGATGAGATCAATTTACTCCGAGGGCAACTTGGATGTCATTACATTGATGATGATGATGATAGCTGAGTGACGTGGAGTCATTTTTGAGAAGACCTAGCTCACCAGGGCTAGACTATCTCATTATTATTTGTCCAAATGAGGTGTCTCTCTGTACGCCACATCCACCACCACTACCACCGCCACTGCTATATCTCTTTATTATTACCATCATTATCTTCATCCCATTTTTATACTCATCACCATCATAATCATCATCATCATCATCGTCGTATTCTTCTTCCTCACAAGGATGACAGACGTACGTGACAATGTCACTCAACCCTTTCAGTTTATATTGGATTTTCTCAGACCCTTTCCCCACATATGCTCATTAGCTCTTATCAAGCCTACCAGATTTACTGTCCTCAAAATTTTCTCACACCCATTTGGAAACGCCCTAGACCGTTCCAAGGAGCTGTAGAAACTCCGGCTGCAGGAAGATTGTTCAGGGGGACAAGAGTTCACGAAATCGTAGGCTGAAAAGGTAGCATGAGACGAGGAGAGAGATTCGTGTAAGGAATCAATTTGTGCGTTGAAATGTTAAATTGATGGATTTCATTTAGGCTAGGGGCACTTTGTTAAGCTCAAATTGTTTAATAATGATTGACTTCTCCTGAGTTCCCGTGTCATTTCCCTGTCTGCCACTTTGATGGATTTCCTCTATGCTATGCTCCTTCATCCAACCAACTCCTGACTTTTCTTTGATCTGTTTCCATACACTTCCGTCCAAAGGCCTTCTTAAGTAATGGCTATCCAATCCCAGGGATAACGACCGACTTAAATCTAACTAACCTCTCTCATGCGATGGAGCGGACATGAAACGATTCTGCATGAAACACAATCCATCTAGTGTCCCTGTACAAGCTCGACGAGAATCTCAAGAACTTTGAAACAAGTTGTATCTGAGCAGAACTGGACTTTCCTTTTGTTAAATGAGATATTTTTTGGATATGCATGGAAGGTTCTATTGGTGAGCATGAAGTGCTTGATGAAATGAAGGGGTAATCTATTCATGAGTTTAAAGAGATGAGGATGAATTCATAAGAGAAGAAGGGAGGACATGAGAAGATCAAAGAGTAAAATGCATTTGAATGAGGAATAAATTAAAATGAATGATTTGACAAACAAAAGGCAGATTTATTCCTTCATCAAGGGATTTATATGCAAATCACCCCCTTTAGCCCTCTCACTATTTCATCATCATCATCATCAGACTCATTATTATTAATATCTCTTCAAAACTAAAACAAAACAGGGATTATTTTATTCTCACAAATGAGCCTTGCCGGTGCCGTAGTTCTCATCTCAACTTTTACTGCACCCCCACCACCACCTCCTACTCTAATACATCTCGCATCCCACCATAAAACTTTACACATCCAAAAACCCCACTAACATTTACCATGTTGACATTGTTGACTCAACAACCAATTAATATCACAATTACCGACACAAACTACCACAGACTAATCCAAACCCCCTGCCAGTACACATAACCTTCTTTATAAAATCGGCTCGGAAAGCTCGAGAAACGTTCCTACGACAGAGGAACCTAGCCTGGAGAATTCCATATAGACAACAGTCCATTGTTTAGGAACACAATATACATACGAGATGAAGTAGTAAAGCAAGTTGATAAGTTGTGATGATGAAAGAGAAGATGGGAAACAGTTGACAGTAATTATATCTAAATAGCTTCAGGGCTCTCCTAATTACATTCACTTCCCTTCCCTCTATCAAGACTTTCCCTAGCAAACATCCTATACTCAGACTCAGAGTTGTGAAATCCCTCTCCGACTCCATAGGAAACGAAGCAGACCAAACCAGTCATAAAACTTAAGCGTTTATTCACCCATCTCCTCCACTACGGAGCAAATAAAACAACAGAGCGGACACATGGAAGGCCCCAACACAGTACTTGCTCGACCCCCACCTCTCCATGGATATTGCATGTAAATCCATGTTAATTACAAAGCATGTCAGACGAAACCTGAACAAGTTGACTATCGATTCACCTCCGGACTTTCACTGTACACAAGGAATAATAATAATAATACTAATGTGCCCTGCAGTAGTCCCACAACTCCAAAGAGGATTCCCTCTCTCTCCTTTTACTACCTTCAGTTTGAAAGAGTATAGTCACTTAAAACATAATAATACGCATTTGTTAGAAACTAGGGATTTAATGGAGAAAGCCTTGATATCATATTAAGTGTGGGTGAAGTAGGTAGTAAGTAGTAGGCTGTGTGGAGTAGTAATAATAATAGGAGTATACCACCGGAGGGTTCGACATACCTGAGAAGTATGAAGGGCGACGATGCCTTCTCGAATAGATTTCAACTCTTGAACAATCCGCTGAGTCTGTAATGGAAAGAATATCATGTCAAACATCAGTCATTAACTTAATCAACTTTTCCGCAATTAAATCAACCAAAAAGCAAAAGTCAGCCTGAGAGGAGGAAAACCTCTCATCAACTTCTTCCTCCCTTCTTGTCAACCGTGAAAACTCCTCACGAACCACTGACTTTTTACACTAGGGCTTCTCAGATCTAAATCCAAGGAGGAGAGACCCACTTGGCTCACTGCAGCTTTCTCTGACTTTTCTATTAGATGTAATCGCTATATACACACACTTCTACTGCTTCCATCTGCTTTCTCCGAGCAGGGTCTTGTGCTACTCCTGATTAGTCCAACTAATGGGATTCCTTTGTTCTTTCAGAATTAGTTACAAACATTGAAACTTTTTTTCTGATTCACAAGAACGAGTTTTTAATCTGTTCTCTTCCTCGGGGGAAATCCCTCCTTCAGCTTTCCTACTTATTCAATCAAACCTACTTTCAATTAGTCAATTAAAAAAATACAACCGTCTAATCTATTCTTTAACTCTTGTTCACGGATACATGCCTTACATATCTCTCCATTCATCCCCTTCTAAGCTTTAATCCTTCTTTCAATTAATATTTCAAACAATTTCCTCTTACAACTCAAACAAAAGTCCCTCAATATTTATACTTCGTCCTTTCTCTACAAACAGAACGTCCCTCCCTGCCTTGGGATTCAACAAACAAGCCGGTTACTATGGACCAATGATAAAATTCAAGAAAAGAGAATGGAATGGCTTTTACTTTTTGTTGCCTTCTCTCACAAAGAAATAAAAACAGACAGCTTAAGTCGTAAGACAAAAAAGCTACGAGTCCAACTCACATAGGCGACCATCTGCAGCCCTTGTCCTTCTCAAACCCCACCCACTAACATTTTCTAGCCCCACCCCCACCCTCATCCTTTATTCCTACATCTCAAAAATAGAAATTTCTCCGTCTTTCACCCCTTGACCTATTGACTTTTACAATACCAAATATAAAACACCACTGCCCCTCCTGTAGAAACCTATCACCCTCAGCTCTCCTATAAGCTAGAAAAATGCACGTTTAAAAGTAGCTTACATGTTCAGGGAGGGCAAGAGAAGACTTTTTCCAGAGCGCATCCAATCCACCTCCTAGTTCCTCTATCAGGGCCTGTAAAAAAAGACAAAATACAAGATAAATAAATAAGAAGAACAAGCCTTGGAATGCTAGAGGGGCTAGACAGTCCCTTCTTTTTCATTAGTGTTTCACTTCAACACACAAGTTGTTTCATATTTAATGGCAGATGAGATAATTATTTCCACACACTGGTCTCATGGTCTTTGGCAAGTCCAATCTGATTACAAGAGACATTACAGCTTTTTCTTCCTCTCAGTGATAATATTAATAATAAGATACATGGACAAGCTGGAGAAAGCTGATTCATTTTTATCCCCTTTGTAACTTATTCACATCTCCCCTCTCTTGTTCTCTCTCTCTCTCTCTCTCATGTCTCACGATAATTAAAAAGAAGTTTGAGGATAAGGAAGGAGGAGATGAAAAAGGAGTCAACTTTCAATTTGGATGTAAAAATATAAAAGAGCTCATCTCTAGTGTCATCATAATCAGAAATGAGATCACTTCATTCATTATTATGAGCCCTTCCTTGAATTGAATCTAATGAGACGACATCCCACTGAGAGATCTTTTCTTGTACAACCCACACTTTAACCACTAGCTGACTCTCCCACCTCCACAGGATCTCTCATTCATTATCCTCCATGGAGGAGACTATTTCACCCTCCACCTCACTTTTTTTTTCATTTCAAATTCACATATACCAATCTACTAAATCCCTACTCTTATTTTTCTCAACTCGTTTTACTAAGAACCTATAACTACTTCCATCCAGTAGAATTCCTTCAGAAAATTATACTACACGAGTTTTGGATGTAAAAACGCTGTGCTTTAGAAAATAAACAGAGAAATAACAGCACGTACTATTTACATGGAGTCGAAAGTCTAAACAAAAGTTCACATTGACTGTGCTTCCCCTCCATACAGTCTAAACAAAGTGAACTTTCCCTACTCCCTTCAAATATCTACAATCTACATATAATTTATCACAGACTCTAAATTAACACGACTTGTCTAACCCACCCCATATGTAAGTAATTGAATCCTGCTAATCCCCCCAAATCCATAAAATCTTGTCTCACAGACAGGGATATCAAAACCCAATGGCTTTCTACATTATAGCCCAAAAGCAAATAAATAAAGTGATCCCAAAGCTATCTCGCAGAGCAAAGAGCTTTTTCCCCAAGCCTTGGACTCAACTCGGTTATAGACTGGGAAGACATACGTACACACAAGAATAAAGATGATCAAATATCCGAATTAATTTGGCTTACAATCCCTAGTAATAATAATAATAATAATATTTCTGGGTAATTTGATACCCTGAGTAAACTTTTCCAGAGCTAGGGCAAACTTTCTCTTAATTTCTCCACAAAAAAGGGAGGGGTAGACCACAGGGATAGAAAACACTACCACACTACCATACCAACCACTATCGCTAAGCAAGAGAGCATAAGGAAGAAAGTGTTGCATCTAAAAACCGTTTCATACACAATATCCCATTCATCCATGTCTCTTCGGGGTTTAGAAGGAGAGCGGACTCGTAAAAATATTTTTATGACTGGGACTAGTTGTGCCCTTCATATATGGGACTAATAATTAATTTATGGTGTGATTCTGACAATTTGAGGGTGGATTCCAGTCAGCTCATAAATATCATTGGTGGTCTTATTTTATTTCACTCCATGTGCCACATGGAGATAATCATCCTTGGAGTAAGTGAGAGGCTAGAGGGGATCTGAGGGACACTATATAAATACTTGGACCTATTCTCCTTCATAACATTGCACACTCTTTGATGAGTCCAACCCACAAATTAGATGAAAAATGTACGGATTAGCTCTTTTCAGCTCATTTTATGACCCATAATAATCATAATCGTGGTACTCTTCTCTCCCAAATGGAAGACCACCGTTTTGTACTCCACAAAGGACTCACCCGAACAGATGGAAATTTATTTCGTGAACATTCTCAAATTAAAATGAGAATCTCATATACCCACCACCACCACCAGCTCAACTTTCTCTCCCCTTCTTTCTTCGACTTATTCTTTTGTCCTCGTCCTCTCTGGGAATGGATGCAGAATCACATATGCTTTCATCACCATTCAACCCCTATCTCTCCTATACACAAGTCAATGTGGCTCCTTGCGAATATTTATGCACGTGTCACCAGACCCCGTTACCTTCACCTTTTTATTGGAATTGTCTCACTGACAATGTAATCAATTCTTCTCACACACGGGCGTATCCACCAAAGGACAAGACACATCTAACAAACTATCTAGAGAAAAACATCCTTCTTCCCACTAACCAATTAAAATACCTCCGATAATCTTAACTACAAATCCAATCCGATAAATCTCCTCCTCCAAGAACCAGAAGCTCCAATACAACCCTGCTCCTTTATTCCACCCACCAGTACGCCTATTAAGATTTCCCAACTTGCCTAATAAAAAACACAGGGAGATAGATGAATAAAAAATCCACGGAGCTCCAACAGGGGAATCGACTTTCAGAGAGGACAAAAGACTCGGGCTAAAAGATTGTCATGCATATAAGATATAAAAGTACGCAGAATGAATTCACTACCACTCCTCCGTATATACAATACTATACCAGAGTGTATCTTTCTTTTTCCATGTATATTCCACACATGGGATTGGATGATTACGATGAGTTTTTTTCTCTCTCCTTATTCTCTCCATCTTGAGCTCCAAGCTCCATGAGATCTATCCCAGAGATAGAGAATAGAGAATAGAGAGAGAGAAAGCTGAGAAGTCTGGGGGGAGAAGAATGGGACGCATCGGAGAGGAAGATGATTATGTATGCACGTACAGGTTCAATATGAAGATGTCTCACTTTCATAAAAATTTCATACGTGGACTCTGAACATTACCATCACACAATGTGCTCCTTCCATCCGAGAAATAATATAAAAAAACTAACGCTGGAATCCATATTTAATCGACCTCACCTTCCTTCTGTTCCTTCGCTTCCCTTTCTAGCAAAAACATATCTTCATTGTATTTATGTACTTACTACCATGTGCTGTAGTTAGTTCTCCCTCATATTTTTCCATTGCCACTGCAACTACAACAGAACAGATGATGTGATATCTTAGTTTTAAACTGTATTACAATCTATGAATAGAGAGATCTTCAATCTTATGAGTAAGAAATGTACACTATTACAATTTGCTACCAATCCAATAGTATTTTTCTTCTCCCTTATCACCGCCCTTGTGTCATAATTTCTTGGAAGAAAAAATAATAAAACTTTTTTTCCCTTTCTCTCTCTGCTCGACAGTAAAACAAACTCAAAATGTCAAATGCAGATTTCTTTCTCATGCTACATTTCACTCCATTCAAGTCCTGTCAGTCCAACCTGAACCTAGCCAAGCACACAGGACACAGGAGGAAGAAAGCAGTCACGTTAAACTCGATTCCCTTGTAGACTTTTTCCATATTTTCCCTATTATTGAAACAATCTGAATTTATGTGCATATTTCTCCATAGAAGAAGAATCTGGTGGCCCCTCCGACGATCAAACCTATTCTCATGTCCACCCAAACTGACAGAAATCCAATCTTATTCTTCTTATCTCATATCTATAAAATGTCCCGACTTTCCCTGTCCTCCGTCCGTAAAAACTACTACTACTATATGAAATGCAAACACTTAAAATATCCCTCTCCCAACTTTGGCTTTACAAACTAGGGGTTTCCTTGCCTGGAAAGAGAGAGAGAGATATTATTACATTATATTTGAGCAGGACAATAAAATACCTCGTGTGAGGTGCATATATAAAAGGTGAAGATGTGGATTTAATACATCGTAATGAAAAGATAAATCCTTCCTTCCCTTTCATAAATAAAAGTCCAGGGAGATGAGGAGCTGTGCAATACTATTATAACTTGTGTGCACACAGCCACTTGCCACTGCAACAAAGTATGATTTATGATTAGGCTAAAAGTTTCCTAAGTTTTCATTTAAAACCTTGTCAAATACCCTGACTCATCAGTCTCCACAATGAGCAAGTTACCACTAGCTTTCTTGGAATTTAATAAAGTCAACCCAGCGATTTCCTTCCAGAACATCCTCATCTTCTCTTTTCTCAGAGAGAGAGAGAGATGGAAATACATAGAGAGGAGAGGCACAAGACAAACAAAAAGAGATCTCTGGACTACCAAACCAGCCCTTTTAGCCCCACCACTTATCTCTACCAAGAAGGACCTGGGGGTGACCCTTATCTATTACATCTCCATAGTCGTGGCAGTGCATTGATGATTTTAGTCCGTTCGGAAATTCTATGAGCACCGCGGAGGGAAATGAATCAAAGACACCTTCTGGATTTATAGACCCTTCAAACTTACTCTCATAAATCAACCTTCGTAGGAACAAACTGTTCAATTCACAATCATTATTTTATCCACTTCACACTTCCTCCATTTATCCTCAGCCCTATCCGATCGATAGATTAAGCAAACCAACCAGCTAAGCGATAGAACACTGTACCAAACTCTCTCGCTCTCTCTTCTAATAGAAAAAAAACGTTGATACTATTCTCTCGCCCTTTCATTTCTCACCTTTTCCCCTCAGTATCCAATCGAAACTTTCTCCCTCTCAATTTTATGTATTCCCTAAATCTATAATGATAATCCGACTTTTTATCCAAGTAAAAATAAATTACTACAACACAAGTCATCTAGTCAATCAAAGGCTGGAACAAGACACACTAGACAGCGTTAATTAATATCCATTAAGTACCATGTTCTCATTAAAATTCATCCCCTTTTCATAAACAGAGATTTCTCTCCCTTTTTTTCTCTCTCTCTTTTCTCTGCTTATTTCCCATAACTAATTTGGACTAATCAAGTTAAACAATTTTATCCTCACAAGAACTCAAAGTGTTTAAAAGATAAAATGTATAAACCCTGAAACTTTTAAGAACATAAATACGCAGAATTTCAGAGTCTTCCTACCACCACCTACTTTCTACTTGAATAGAACAAATGCCTTTAAAAATTAGAAGCCAGTAAATGCTTATTCTGGTTGTACTAAAAGTTTATATATATTGTACATACCAGAGAAAGCTGGGCTGCTTCTAATTCATTCATACGCCTTTGAAGTAGGCACTTTACAGTTGCAGGAATGCATTTAGGGCAGTTAAAATATGCAAATGGCTCAAAGGAAGGAAGTGGCTTTTATTACTATTCTCTCAGGAGGTGAAATGAAATGAGATGAGTTTTATCAGATAGATGGATAGCCTCGGAAATATGTTTCGTCCTCCATAAGTCCAAAAATATATAAAGTTTTAAGACTGTGGCAAAAGGCCGGTAGTAGGAACTAGCAAGTAGAGTGTAGCTATTCTCGCTCTCCATCCCCCGTACATAAATCCATCCGTTAAAAACTAATGAGACAAAAGACGAGGTAAATCCACACGGGAGATTTCACAAGATTCAATTAGCAATCCTATCCTATCAAATGACTCTTCTCAAATGGCAACTTGTATCACAAGAACATCACATCCATCCCATCCTCCTCCCTACTGTCTCTTATCCTTAAGTACTATTATAGGATTGGTGATCGTGGTCGGCCTCTTCATTGTCTCCACACGCACTACCTTCTCCCAAGAAGTTGGTGATGCAGATGTGCGTTTCCCCAAGTGCAATCGGGAGTAAATTGAGAAGAGCAATTTTTCCTCATCCACCGCCTTGTTCCTCCTAAAAGGCTCAAGAAAGCTGAGAGTCATCAACGGAGAAATTGGACTCCATACCCTTTCGACATCCGACTACACCCTAATCCTACTTTACCGTATACAACACACATACCAACTGCTATTACTTGTGCTTCTCTCCCAAACTATGAACTCAGCAGTCGAAAAACCAAAAACATCAACTCAACAGAAGCCAACTCACTCAGTTGCCAGCCATTTCGTCTCACATTTCATCCCCCTTGATCATCCCGGGCTTCTCTCCAAGTGTTTCTCCCCAGTTCTCCACTCTCTTATCCTTCCGAAGCTCTGAAATCCGAGACCACCCCGACGAGTTCCCTTCATACTTTCTAAGTCAAGAGAAACAGTAGACTCCAGTCCACACATAGAGAGAAAGTGTATTCTCGAGTATTGAGTTGGACGGGAAGAGGAGTATGGAGAGCGGAGAGAGCTGGTGAGGGAAAGCGATTGGATGGAAGTGAGTGACTCCTCACTCTTTGGTCGAAGTTGAAGTGAATCGATATTCTCAAGTATCCCCAACATTGGGGCAGGAGAGAGCACTTTAGTGGCTTGCAGGATGGACGGACTAAGTGCCCGGTCTTATGTCTCGTTCGAGAGGAGAAAGCAATAGAAGCAGAATGTCCATTTCCCATCCATAAAATAGTGGACGGAGCCAAAATAATATGCTAAACCTCTCCCTTCCTTCCTTCCTTTTTATTCTCACTGTCTCATAAATTACGAGAGTCCACCTTCACCAAACACTGAGCTCTATTCACCTCCTCCATCCACTTGAAAAAATACACTCTTTCAAAGAATGAAAGATTCCTCTCCCCTCAATTTAGCAGGAATCAGGATGAGCAAAGGAGTCCCGGTGGGGTCTACCAGGATACGACATCTTTGGAATAACTTTTCTTCTACTCGAGAATATTAGATACAGTGGAGTCTACAGAGCCTACCTTGACGAATCTAGGTCTAAACTCATAAATAAAAAATAACCTTACATTCTCCCTATGGCTTTCACAACAGCAAACTTACTTTCCCTTCAACTATCTCATCCTTCTTTAAGAAGAGCACAAATTATTAACAACCTAACATCCCACCTTCCTCTGGAAAGACGACCCAGATTAAGCATCACACAGCTAACCCAGCTTCATTCCTGTATACATGATTATCCCCATGGGTGATTAAATTAGCATTTCCAAATGGATACAAATTATATTAAAATTAATTTCGGCCACGGAGAGCCTGCACCCTCCTTCACAAGCAGCCAAATACGTTTACATAGAGATAGCCTTCAAAAAGCTTCAAATCAAAACCCATTTCCCATTAACTCTCTCACACTTTCAACTTGATCTCCACAGATTTCAATAACTGCCCTCTTCAGCCGAGATGAACATGGAAATGAGAACATGTAAGTGTCCAACCACTTGCCACTTAAATCTTCCACCCATTTATCTATGCAGACCTGATCTTCCCAAGCCATTCTAATCTCCACTCTCAGCCTTATCTCTCTACCTTATGAACCAAAGATACAAACATGCCAGGAAATCTCCCTATCTCATGAGACAAACCAGAGATGCACAAGTAAGAGTCTCCTTCTCTATCTCTCACTCTCACTCTCTACCAGGATTACCATTACATACAGGAAGATGCTTTACTGCCCAGAGCAACTTTCCAGATGCTCGAATTGAATCCCTGGAGAAACTGAATCACAAAAAAAAACTAAAAGAGTAAGGGAAAGTGTTAGTGTACCTAAGAACGGACATTACAATCCATACCTCGTCCTACATACATATACATACTATACCCAAGCTTACCTAATGTACTTCTTACCCTTATATCTAAATACACACGGGCTAACGCTCTATACCAGAAGGATTTAGCAGAGAGAGAGAGTGGATCGTGGTGGCATTAAAGATTCAAGTGTTTGATGGAGATGTAGCTGGAGAGAGAGAGGAAGATGATAATCAGAGAGATCCATTTGGTCTAATGGTCTGCCTAGAGGAGAAACTACCAAGGCAGAGTCACATGTCCATTTCATTCCCAATCTCATCTGTCTTCTATCCACCACTTTCCTCAACGCTTTCTCGCTCTCCAGTCCTCCTATAGAATCTCTAGTTCACAAACTACTAGGAATGGCACTGGACGCCCTCGTCCATTCCACGAAATCAAAACTATATCTCGGAGGGGGTCACGCATACATTTCTCCACGTAGAGATCCATCCTTCTCGGTTTAGTGGGACAATTAGTGTGAGAAATGTATGCACCGCAGAGAGGACAACACACAGTTCTCAGTAAAAGCAGTCGAGAATATAGAGAGAGTAGGGAAGTTGAAACTCCGACCAAAGATGTATCGTATCAACATCCGTGGAAACGGGGAGAAAACTTTTATATGTATTTTTTTTCGGTCAGGATTTTTTTGCCACTATGTGTTATATGTACTTCTTCTTCCTTCATGTCTCATCCCCGTAAATTACTATGGAAATTTATTATGTTCCCCTTTATGCATTATGGATTAATATGCAGCGAAGCAAGCCGCAAGAACCGCAATATATACACAGACAGCCGTCCTTTCTCCTCTCCGTCCAACCGCACCGCTTGCTTTCTCTACCACTCTGGGATAATTAATGACCTCGGTGTATGGGAGAAACTATTCTAAAAATTACCCAAACGCTCTTCTCCGACGTTTTCAAAATAAATCCTACTACTACTGTACATTTCTAGTGCGTACAAATAGAGCCCTACCCCCGTATTTAATAATAATCCCTCCACCCGACTTGGGATAGCTCAACTTTTAGGAGCAACTCTGAGAATTGCCCTTATGTAAAACGCACTAAACTACTGTACACAAGGACTATTGAATCTATCAATGATCTAATTTCAAGATCAAACCTTCTATTGCAACCCTTTTCTTACCTTCTTGAATGCAAAATCAACCCCATGGTGCTTGACTTGTTGCTCTCTCAAAGGAGGAGAGGAAAGTCGCCTTCCTAAGAAAGTCAGGACAAGGAGTTAGGAAAAGTTAGGGTGGTTTCCAAGTTACAATCTGCATGGGTCGGAGAAAACTCTAATAGCATATATGCCCCATCTGAATGTAGAAACTGTCTCATAAGTCCAAAAAACGTATTGGATTTGTCCAAAGATAAGTGAATATATTTCTTGGGTCCCTGCAAGAGTTGGAATATTCCCCGAGCAAGAGATTTTTATGAGGTCCGTTTGGGTAATCGGTCTCAATATTTTGGGATGAAATGTTGTCCCACCAGAAACATAAGATATATAACTCGGACTATCAGACTAGAAAAATAGTTGCCCAGCAAGAACTCGAATGTTATGGGCCCCTGCTGGCCATTTGATTTCCACTCAGGCAGTGGCGGTTTCGAAAGCTTGAGTTTGCATTGAAATCACACCCAGAATACAACTATTAGAACCGGGCAGTAGCCGACCCTTCCCAACTCCGTTGTCCAGTCGAGTGGGACATTAAAGGAGTCAGAGGGGGGATTTAGTAGGCCTCAGAATGGGAGGAATAATGCACCGTCATGACAATTTTTCCACCTCTTTCTCGAGGATAAAAAATATGCTAAAAGTTTCCCACTGGAGAGATGTGAAGCTCATTCAATTCCACTGTTGGATGTGTTAGCGCCCGGCAATAACGTAAGGGAGAGGGTGAGTCCCTGTCTCATAAATCCTTAGGTGAGGGGGGAGTGGTTAGTCCAATTCACACATAATGGCCAGGTATAAAAGAGGAACGAGGGGATAAATTCCTACCAAGACAGATTCCTCTCACAAATTCGCCCAAAACTTCCAACCACCCAAACAAAATTACAAATCGCCCGAGCAAATCCTAAAACTCCTCTCGCACACCCGCATCCTACTTTTTCCGGGCTTTTCGGACTAGGTGTTCCCCCTAATGCCCTTCACTCGAAGATCTTCAACACCGACTTTCCCTTCTGCAATACAATTGAAGGAATAACCCTGTTGAATCTCCTTTAGATATCACCACCGCTGCAAGTCACCCGTGATCACCCCAAATTCCCACATCTACACAGGGACACCAACACTGCAAGCATACAGTGTACACAATCTATCGGCAGGATCCTTTAGCCCCTTTCGGATTCTTGTTCATGAATCATATAGTAACTTCTGTAGCTCTATTAAGGGCACTTAGAGATTAACAGATTACGTACAAGAATGGTAAAACATGTTATAATATCTCAAGATTTTTCCCTTATTCGATCACAACAATGCATGTGTTTTTAAGCATCCTATTCGATTTTCCTTAGAGAGATGCCTTTTTTATTTTTTCTAAGATTATTCAAAAGAAGCACTTACGCTACGTTTGATCCAATTCAGCTTTAAGATACTTACAAACGCAAGTGCATCTAAGAGGTTCTATTCCATGCTTTCTTTACTTGTGCCAAGTACAATGGCATATTATCATAAAAGCTTGAAGCTTAAAGCTTACAAAATTTAGTAGAAGCTTTTATTAGTTTTGTTTAACAGTTATTGCATTGCGAAATTTCCACAACACTTAATCTTAGGATGCTAAAAAAGGTTTACGCTTTGAAATCCAATTCCGAATTTTTAACCCAGTATTCTAAACGAATAGAGATAGAGAGAGCTACCCTTATAGTGAAGATAATCGGCAGCAAACCCAACGATATTCTTTATTTCCCTTCATTGCCTTTTAATACTTCCATTACTTCCTAGCTGGTAATCATCAAGTCAATAGCCATCAATATGCATCAACACATAATGTACATGCATGTGAAAACTTGAGTTTAAATTAAGTTCAAAACTCAAAGTTTAAAATTCAAGCTTTGAATCGATCCGAAAATCTGTGTATTCTATAATTACGCCGCTAAAATAATGATGAATTCAATCTACTAAATATTAAAAAATTCCATCGGTTTCAGCTCAGAGCTACTGGTATGTTTAATTTCCACAGAATTTCCCCTTCTTTCATTTATAATTAACGGAACGTTCTGGAAGTATCAAATTCTGTGCAAATAAAACAGACCCCTGGTTAATATTGAAAAAAGTTTGCTGCCGAATCGGAAGCAAGAATTGTCAACGACATTTACAAATAAGAGATACGACTAAAGCCAACAGACTGATTTTAAATCGTAAACTTTGCGAAAACAAGTCTATGACACACTATATACGTTCAACCTTCTGCCCATTTCAAATTCTAAAACCATTCAAATACTTTTGCACGGAGCAAAGCGGTCGATCAAGAATTGAATACTCCGACTGTTGACTGTAAGTTAGTGTACCATCCATCCATATGAACATGAATCAATGAAATGAAATTCTTGTGTTATCAGGTGAATAATAATTCAATATTCAATCATAAATCATAATGGATAGTGATAACCCAAGCCCAAAGTTAATGGATATTCTGGTTCACAACTCGACCTCAGGATAAATATGATTAGAATATCATTCACTAAGCCGTCAGGTCCCTTATAGAATTAAATAAAAACATCTCTCCATACGTATATCCATTATCATAGGAACGGAATATTTTGACGGGACAGTAGAATAACAATTAAGAATTATTATTTTCCTTATCGAAGAAATTATATATCACACAGAGTTCCCAATAAGGGTAATTATAGGTTTACCACAAGAAGTCTGACCCTTACCACCCCTTAAAAAGCTTTTTCGATCCAATGCATTTTCAGGTAAACCACGACGGACTTTTAAAGTTTCTGAAATTCCAACTTGTATCAAGACCTAGTTTTTCCGACATTCTGTCCAACTTGCAATTGCAGATAAATGATGAGCAAGACCTTTGAGATAGCATTGAATATCACCCATATTTCTTCACCGATATTCGATTATCTCGAGGGATGCAACATAATATAAACCTCTCACAAGTCATAACATGCTTCTAAATAAATCTTCCGGATCTTATCATCATCATTCTAAAGCCCCGAAGCCGACCTGAAAAATCGCTAACCTTACAACCTAAGGTATTCCCATTGCCCATTCCTCAAGTCCTTGAAGAATCTTGTTGCCTTGTCACTAAAAGTCAAAAGACATTGTTTCCCCCATGAATGCCATCCTGGTCTTTGTTACAATGAATCGGTAAGGTTTTAAATTTATGACTGTAGTGAAACCTAACAAGATCAAGATGCTACAATCATTGTACTGTACATAGCTGCACAGGGTACACTCGAGTTGAAAGGTAAACTGTCTTCGTATTGTATCATTACAAGCACGAAATACCAAGGGATAGTAAGTAGCAGAGGATTGTAAATTCTACAAGTCTGAATGGTGTAGAATTTGAACGAAAAAACCAGCCAAGCCGACACATTTCACATAAGAAAAGATGAAGTCGTCGAATGTCCTTGAGCACATAGGACAGAGCTCGAGAGGAATTGAGTTACACAGATTAAGGACGATACTGAAGCCAAGATTTCATCAACCAAAGCTAAAAGCAACCAAATATTAACATGCAACAAGGAAGGGCCATCATCATATGTTGAAGCGAAAATTATTTTCTTTTTAATGTTTTAAAAACTAATGTTCTCTTCACTTTTAAAAGTCTTAAATAACATTTGTAAACAAAGAGTAAAAGAAACCAACACATTTTATTAAATCTAATTAATCCAAAAACTATGCAACTGACAATTTTCTCAAACCATCAATTTCAATCCTCTCAGCTTCAGCTTCCATATCTCAATTAGAAATCAATGTCAATGTAGTACAAATTATAAAAGAGAGATGCCAAGTTTAAAAACTGGACTAGCCCATCCAAATTCCACCACCAAATTTCTTATGACATCCTCACTCCTTCTAGAGGTCTTATCAATGATCCAAGCCAAGATAAAATTTCTGCTCAATCCAAGCCCTGATGAGTTTGATTCGAAATCCGAGTACAAAATCCCAATTTCCAAACCAGTCGAGCAGTCCGTTGAGACATGAATACTAATTCATGTTGGGCCAACATGGCAATGAAATCCTGGCCAAGCCTAGTCTATCTACCCGTAGAACAAGGACATAGGGATGGGTGATTGTATTTGCACAGGTGGTTTCACAATACCCAGCCCAATGTATCACCTTGCCCCATAGTTGAAAGTGACCTTTGACCCACTCGTTCCCCATCACCCGAGGTGACAATCTTGGGAAAGTATACAAAACAAACTGAGACTTACATTGTGCCTTGCGATCAAACCAATTAATTGTTTCTGTATAGCCTGGATCAGATCCGAGCCCTCTTGGCACTTGTTATCGTCCATTTTGCTGGGAGAGTTTTCACTCATCTTGCCTCATAGCCGAGGACCCTCCTCGTCCTTCACAACCGTTTTAAAACTCGTACAACAATGATCCCAACAATCAAATCCCGAGCTAGAAACGGACCGGTGAACCAGGCCGAGCTGAAAATAAATGGGGAAGGCAAAGGAACTTGAGATATGAGTCTAGAATGCAGCAACAGTGAAAACCAAAGGGAATTTCTCGTCTCTCTCCCACATGAACTCATCAGCTGGAGAGGGCGAGATTTTCTGAGGAAACCCTTTGAAAATCCACAAATTTCCATCCAAAACACCCCGGAAACTTACCCAATCTCTCCAGTGACCTTTTTATCATGAGAAAATCAATGCTCCAATGACACAGGGTCCCTCAGCCTGACGTAAAACGTAATTATCTGGACACAATCAACCATCCAGCCTCACCAAGGGTAATGTGATGCTCCCCTATAGAATGGTATAGGCAACGCCAAGACTCTGGATGGTGTGAACCCTTGCCTCGGCGATTTACAGTTGTTTTCCACAAAATAGTCCAATGTGAGAGGTCACTCAGGGATCCTAGTTTCCAGAGGGGGATGGAGCTTTGAACCCCGGTGGGGACAATGGGCTTCTTCACCCTTGGACAAGGTCAGGTCACAGAGGCCAAGGGTTTCTCACAATTACTTTCCCAGCAGATATTGTGTTATTGTGGAGTTGAGTTCATGGGCTATAAGTGTGATGAGAGAGTGTATAGGGACAAAAGGTATAGAGAGATATGAAGGGAACTCAACTGTAGTAACACTCCCCTGTCCGCCCGGGAACATTCGGTTCTCCTCACTTCTCTCGGTCTCAACACAGTTTTCAACCCACATGGGCCATCTGCTGAACTCTGGAGGATTTTCAGTTTCATCAGCCCCAGGCAGGCCACCACTTTGGCTCATCTCTATTTTACAAGGTTTGAATCCGGTGTGGTGGTGGTTCGGTTAGTGTGAGATTACACAAGTTCATTTATGTGTTTTGATTTACAGTTTTCTTGGACACTTTGGAGATAGACGATCGAGCGGAGCGAGGATGGGGAAACGAAAAGCGTCCACTTCTCCACCTACAAGTGCAACCAAGATTGTTAATGGAGCTTGTGGCAAGGACGATGAAGCCTTAAGTGGATATTCGGCGAGTTATTCTACGTCAGAGCTGAGCTCCACTCCGAAACGGAGGTTACCGTCCGTCTCTCCGAGCAAATTACATTTTGAGGACTCCTCCTCGTCGATTTCAGAAGACTGTGGCTCCGACACTTGGATGGAGTCATCCCTGAGGAAGTTAAATACAGAGTTTTTAGACAGCTGTGGGGTAGCAGTGAAAAAAAACGGCGCTACTTGTCTCGTACCTTTGCTGAAGACGTACTTGTACGAGACTCGAATGATGATGGAAAACAACGACATCGTCATCGTCGTTCCTGCCCAACATGGAATCAGTGATCAAACCAAGGCTTCATTTCAGAGTTTGGGAGTCTATTTTCAGCAAGTTGAAAAGGAGTGCCATGAGCGCGAAGGAAATATCTCTCGGCTCGCTGGGGGTCAAGAGTCGAATTTTTTCAGCGGTTTAGCTCCTAAACAAAATGTTGCCGCTGGTACACGGCTTACTAGCGTTCCTCCCAAGACAGCTCCTGCCGCCCGAAGTCATATGAATGAGTTTGATAAAGCAGCGTCTGAGCAGAAGATGTACAAGAATGCCAAAATCCCGATTAATTCATCGTTGGTCACTGATTTTCGATTTGGACCGGTTGACGACGAGTCCAGAGAGTTGAAGAAGCCCGTATTTGCCTTCGGTCCAACTACTGTGTAAGCTTTTTTAACATTAAAATTTAATTTTTGAATAATTTGATCTTCCTTTTTTTACCTAAATAAACTTAAACTCAATAAACTTCATTCGTGGTTTTACAGGTCCGTTCCAAGTAATTCTACATCTACAGCCCTCACTAGTAGTTTCTCAAGTGGAAGTAATTTTCAAACGTCCACTTCGGGGATTGTTAAGAGTCGAGAAGAAACTGCTTTGCATGGTTCGGAGCTGTTAAAGTTTCCGATGGCACCCAAGAATGGATTTATGTCACCATCAAGCTCATTCTCCCAGTTTTCAAAGTCTGATGAGGTTCTGAAAAGTGTTTCGGGACCTAGTAACTCTGAAATTGAAACTCAGCCACCATTTGCTTCCACGTTCTCATTTAATCCTCCTCCGATGAAGCCCTGTTGCTCCAAGGACATTGACAAGGAAGACGGAGACGAAGAGCAAGAAAAATATGAACTCAAACCTGTTGTAGAAGCCGATTCTTTGTACTCAGTGAGGTTCGTTGAATTATAATTTTGATTTTCAATACATGTTATGAGTACCGTTGAATAGATTCAATAAATTAATGGTTTAATTAACTAGGTGCAAGGTATTCAATATGATCAACGGGCAGTACAAAGACAAAGGGGTTGGGCAGCTTTACATCAAGGAACTTGACGATGGAAAGCATCAAGTCGTTGTTCGCGCTGACAATAACCTTGGAACCATTTTACTAAACTTACTCCTTCGAGATGGTCAACACCTTCAAAAAAAGTCAGCCAAAGATGTTATGACAGTCGATCCAGTTGGGGACGGAGGAAAGCCTATGACTGTAATCCTCCGCTTGAAATCTGAAGAGGAGGCATCGAAACTTTTAGAACGTCTACAAGACTTCTCCAACCATTCCTCTTGATATTAAAATGCGTAGTAATATTAAAGTGTCTTTCTTATTGAGAATTGTAACGTAATTACTAATACCTATCATTATAATTATTATTTCATCGATATAACAAAATTGTAAATTAATGCATATGCAAGCATATTTATTCGTTTATCCTGTGTTTAACTCTATTCCACTTGTAAATTGGAAGTTGAAACCAATGCTTCGGTAATCATAATAAACATAACTTACCCATTGTAAGTTAAAAGAACAAAACATGAAACATGATATTTGTAAGCAAAGTAGGTAGGTATTATTGGGAATAATGAGGAAATCGTTTTATCCATCTTCTCGTCGACAGTCAAATACCTCAAAGAAATTCCTGAAAAGCCACAAGTAGACTTCCATCAGTTCCATCATCATCGTGATTTCCATCTTCACTTTCATGACAAATTTTCGCCCTTACTAATACTTGATACAATGCTCCTATAGGAATTTGCAGACTGCATCCATTTTGAGTTAAAAATCCTTTCAAAAAACCCCCACGAAACCCATGAACTGAGCTCCTTGTAACTTTCTAGTATTTATTTGCCTTGAATACATGATACCCATACCCAAGAGAAACCGGGTTTTTTAACCCTTTCTCAAGGGCTAGACTCTACTGGGTTTATCCTTACATGTTCAGTTTTCAGTTGGATGAGAGAATTGAGTGTCATGGGTTTTTCCTTCCCTCTTCATAATAATCTAGTCGATTGACTGGTGTGGAAGAGGTGTGAAATTCTTGCATGGTTAAAAGACTCTTGATTAACAGTGCAAAAATGTGTTGTGGAGAAATTCAGAGCTGATGGTAGTGGAATTCTGGAATCCATTGCACTTCAATGGAAGCCACACGTGAACCACGTCTCGACTGTATTGAATTGTTTGTATTTACTATATTTTTAAACAAATAAATCGAGATTATTTTGCAAATTTGTATCACAAGTCATTGAGACACCTGCTCGTATTCGTGATTGCTGTACCGGGTAAAATCGGGTGGCAGGTATAGGCAGGCTGTACATGTAAGTCGGTGAATTTTTTGGTAAAAGATGTTTTTTATTTTTTTATTTTGTATTCAGTCACTAGCACCTAGATTGAAAATTAGTGACTTGTTTATCTTCATGTCTGCATTTCTGCTCATCAGAAATTACATTTGAGCAATGCAATGATTTGCTTTGGTCAGAAAGATTGCTATGCATATTTTGGTAAATTCTATTGAATTTACTATTTGGTTACCATAACACAGCATCATTAAGTTTAATGTTTAATGGCATCAGAATGTCGAGTTTCCTATTATTAAAATTATTAAAGAATTTCTTTGTTATGTAATCTTAGTTTGTATTGTGGTATTCAAACCTATTTTCACTTTTTGAATTGGATGGATGGATGGATTGGTGAGATGGATGCAGAGTCCCAGAATATCCGGAAGCGTCTAAAAAAATCTCAAGCTGGCCGTGAGGAACAGGCTATTAATGAAAACTTACTGGGCCTCGGAAACCGCTACACGTAAGTGCTGAGAAGAAAATTCAATGTATCATGTGTACTTTTAAAATTGCTGAAAAATTTCTTAACGTCACAGAAATTTCGGACCTAGAATTGTGTAGGGCACCTTAGGCCCATTACACTCCGATGCCACTAGCGGCATTAGCGCTCTTGTATAGCCATACTTACTTATGAGTATATTTTAAATTCTAATCAAACTGTCTATTGATGGATGTTCTCCAACAATGTTTTTTTTAACCATTAGACACGAAGATTCAGATGGTGTCAATGATACAGTTTGCTTTGAACACGAGTTTGACGTATTTGACTTACTTGACTTGGACTGTACCCCGTCTCCTCTGAGTAGATGAGAGGAGTTAAGACAGCACTGTCTAAGTTTGGCTGAATTGAATGCAATCCAATAGTCTGTGATTAATATTATTGTATTACTTACAGTAATTCGATGCAAAATATGATACCTTCGTCCAGAGTCAACATACCTGCCAACGGTATTTCACCGGCCGGTTCTGAAGTTTTGTTTGTGTCCGATAAAGTCAGCAAAATCAATCCGTCTGCTGCCATGTCAACGCACGACTCCAGGTATGTTTAAATAGGATATGTTATTGTGCAGGAAATGTATGATTTGAACTTGGAGTCAGTATAAGCGTATGCACCATAGACGGGCAATTTGGGGCCCCCTTTGCCCCACACCCCTTTTTACTGAAAGCCCCAAGATCCTCCACCCCCCACCTTTTGATTAAAAGCATCCCTCGTTTGACTAAAAACCCCTAGAGCCCCCATCCCCCTTAGCCTTGCCTCCTTTGGGGATGGAGGCAGACCATTTTGCCCGTCTATGATAAGCCTGTCGGGGTGGAAATATAATGACTAGTATTGCCGGTAAATGACCCCTGCTCGGCCAATCTCGATGGTTTTTTTTTTCAATTTAGATTTGCAAATTAGCGCAAATTATTATTAGTATGTACGCGAAGTTTAATAGGGTGCAGTTATGGATTTATATTTAATGCTGTTTTTGTTTAAAATAGCGCTATCGTATCAGGATCCGAAATTGCGAACGGCAACCTTGCAGAATATTTCGAAGAAAACGTTTCATCCGAAATGCGGAATGAGGCCTTCGATAACAAACGTAAAAAAGCTAGACCATTGAAAGCCGTTGCTGGTATTAAGCAAAACACGCGTAGGTTTGCTGACTTCTTTGCTGTTTTTGTAGAGGGGAAGAGTAGAAAGTGCGTGAAATCACCCAGAAATTTGTTGACCTTATATTAATAGATAATCTTATCAAACTATTAATTTAATGAATTACAGGGACATACCAAGAATGGTTTGGGGGCAAGCTAAAAGACTGAATCTAGTAGGTCCTTTTAAGGATGCAGCTCACAAATCTGCATGTCAGCCGTGGCTTCTCATGAATCCTACAGGTATTTTATTTGCGATGAAGTATTTTCATGATAAGACAGTCAGTTGATCTATTATACCTTGATTCCATTATATCTACGGTACTGGAATGCAATATGAATTTGTTGTTGAACTTCATTTAACAAGGCTAATATATACAATCCTTATATCTGAGTTAATTTTTCCAGAATCTTCCGATGGGGCATATAATGAAGAAGAAGCTGACCCAGCAGTTAGTTACAGATGGAACTGAAAGATGAAAAAGAAGCCGACCCAGCAGTTAGTTACAGATGGAAATGAAAGATGAAGAAGAAAAGTCTAATATAATATATAAATAACTAGTGGAGCCGGTGAGAGCTTGGTATATACCCCATTGGGTTTTTATAACATAGGTTAAGAAGCATAAAATTTGGTAGTGTAATAGCTTATAAAGCTTTAAGTATCAAATGGGAAGTCAGTTTAAAGAAAAATTTCATCTCTCTATGCGGTTGCCTTATCGAGTTTTTATACACAATCATTAAAACAATGAATTCGTTAAGGCAGTAGTTTATGGTCTCTAAAAGTCAGATTTGAAATTATTTATTTGGAGCAACTCTACAGAGTTACCCTATCGGAAATATGTAATTTGAGAATTTTTAGTTCGAAAATAAAATATTAAACATTTAAGTATGATAAGATCATAGACAATCGGAGTTGGGCTCAGTGAAGTGGCACAAAACAAGGGAAAAGTTGTCAAATTTTAAAGAGAAAGATATACCACCCCCTGAGGGCAAACGTGCCAATTTTATTTTCAGGAAGATATGTTGCATTTCCAGTTCAAAAGTACTTTGAAGTACATGCCTATTAATTTTACTTATGAGAACTTTCGTGCTGCTATAATTAGTGTCAAAGTTTATAAAGATTCTTGTGAGTATTAGTTCAATTTTTAAACTGTAACTAGTGAGTTAGCTCAAGCGAAATTAACTGTATTGTATTGTATTGTATTGTTTATTTAGCAGACCTTATTATCAATCTAGATACAGATCCAGAAGTTAGACGGTAATTGCTAGTCAGTATAGTAGTATAGTAGCTAGAAAACTATTATCACAAGTATTCACAAGTCAAGAACCAGTTAGTAAAATCTTAGTCCATAGTTTATACAAATTACACTTTCTATTTTCCTCGAATTGATAACATTTAATGGTGTGTATAATATTATTGTTGAAGTTATTTATCCTGCCTAGCAGTGAAAACGCTGCCTTTCTTAAAACTGTATATTTTATCGTTGGTACGATTGTTAGACAGTTCGAAAAAATATGTAGTTCAAATAAGATTGCACGAGACGTGTAATAGTCTAATCGGTTATTCAGGGTGCTTTTCAGAGTGTAAAGACTGTCGTTCAGACTCTTGATACTGAAACCGAATCGTATATATATATATTGTATATTATTATGCATCGATTTGAATAGTTTAAAAAAATCAATATATCCATCTAGATTAATAGACTTGAATATGCTCTAGACAGGATGTATTTGTACTGATACCTGATAATCCATTGTATTTTTGTGTGGGTCTTTTTTAATAAATTAACTATTTAATAATTCACCTTGTTCGTGTAAATGTTGTTAGTGTAAATCTGACTTTTCTGAGAGATTGATTCAAAAACAGTCATTGTTAATTGCAGGGTGCGGGTGGGTTGTGCGATCCAGGCATATTGTTGAATTTATGTTCTACTTCTAAGCATCATTCATACCTTGGGACTTGGGACAGTATTACGTATGCTGGGGCACATTAATGGGACAAATAAGTGTATCGGGCAGCTGGTGACACAGGTCCATTACTAAAGGCTATATGCTATAATGTAACCTTTGTTATGAGTCATATTTGAATAAATGGTATTCCTTAAACTGAAAAGTCCAAATTAGGGGAGTACGTTTCTGGGTCGTCATGTTCGATAACATAATTAAACATTAAATTTTGTTTTGCCTATGGATTTAAATGTAGCTGGGGGTAGATTTACGATATTTTTTAAATTGGGAGACATTCAAAAAAAGGTTATCAGGACAGAGGGCACCTTAATGGACCAATAAAATATCTTGCAAAGGCCCTTTATATAACATAACCCTTGACTTGGCTAGTGGTCTACTATAGACTATAGATAGTTAACAAAGATGTCATGAATTGATGAGAGTTTGACTATTTTTTATGACTCCTGAAAGCATTTGAATCATATTTTCTAGGGTTTGACGTTTGACGAATGGTCTGAATATTTTAGAGTATATTTCAAAGTAACCAGGAAATCATCAACTTTTAGATACTAATCCTGGATCCAGTGACTTGACTAAATGTTCTTATTGATGTAGATTGTAGACTCGGAGAAGTTGAATAGGGCGGATTTCCTGATATGCAAACTCTGAGAAAAAACTTGCCGACGCCGGAGCCAGGGTCAATTATTTTCATTTAGTTATAAATGGCCGTCATAGAATTACCCTAATGGGAGAGATCGGTCTGGAATTCATCAGGTTGGATCAGCCAACCCCCCACTTGTTAATCCTTCAACTGTTTTGAGTTATCTTCGAACCTAAATTTGTTAGGACAGAGGTGTACAAAATTTGGGAGTTATGGGTCGATTTTTATAAATGTTGGAAATAGTCGGGTAGGGTTAGCCCCCACGGGTCAATCCTTCAACCGATTTGGCCAATCTTCAAAAAAAATATTGTTATTTGATTTTAAGGACCGGTTTACAAAATTTGGGAGTTGTGGGTCGATTTAAAAAAATTTTAAACTTGGTCGTGTCGGGTTAATCCTTCGACCGATTCGGCCCATCTTCGAAAAAAGATTTTGATTTGCGTCAAAGGACGGGTGTACAAAATTTGGACGTTTTATGTCAATTTAATGTGCGTTGGATTTTATCGGGTGGGGTCAGCCCCGACGGGCCCATTCATTCTTCAACCGATTTGGCCCATCCATCTTCGAACTTAAATCGTAATTAAACTAAAAAAAGTCATGTTACAAAATTTGTGAAAGTGTGGATCATTTCGTTCGTGAGTAATCGTTAGATAGGTCCAGACGTTACATAATGTCTCGGGCTAAAAAATTGCTCATATAACACATAATTAAATATGATCTTGATTAGATTGTTATCCAGGTTTCAAGCATGCTTCTTAATTGACAAGTCTCTGAAAATGTAGTTAGTTTTGTTAAAAAATTAAGATACCCACTGCAAAGGCAGATGATGTACATTTTTCATGATAAACTTTAAAAAATTTTCTTCAGATTGAATCCCGGTTTGTGCGTACATCTAAAATCATGAATATCAGCACGCCCAATCAAATCATATCATCAAATTGTGTTCAAGGGCTAGAGATTTACCTTAAAAATTGTGATATTATGTACAACTTTTGCCATAAGAAAGCCTACTTGCTTCTCAAGAATTTGCTGCTCTCTGTCGTCTTGGGAAAGAGACGAAGATGATGAAATTGGCGACCCATCTCCGGCCCACCATAAGCACAATCGTTCCTTCAAATCATGCAAAATACTCCCAGACCAATAATGACGTGTAGTTGGTTCGTATCGAGACCAAAACAAACGCTCGAGTACTCTCGAATTCTCTGATCCGTTCATTTCAAGCTCATCTCTACTCCGTGTTCAAAATATGAGTGGTGTGAACCCCCACCTGGAATGTTAATAATACTAAAATTTAGGTAGAGAAGGCAATGTACTTTATGTATTGCTACTGCAGTAAAAAAAAAACCAGAGTCCATCTGCATGGAGTCCATTTCACAGTTAGTATTTCCTAGGAGACGGCCTCCTAGGCCTCCATCTCGATAATGAAGGATGCCTCCGGCCTCTTCTTCCGTCTAACTTCTCATCCCTTAGAAGCCAGAATTGAGGCACTCTGGCCTCCCTATTTTTCCTGTCTACTTGTGCGGTTTTTCACGAGGGGATAGCGTGGGTGAAGTATTGGGGAAAAACCTCTTCTTGTGCTTTCTCACAGTAACGAGAAACCGTCTGGTTGTGTGGCTCGTGATACTGAGCATAAACAGTCAAGTACGTATGAGTTGGTGGCCTACCTACCTACACAGCTTCGTCTGGCCTCAGAGTATGAAGATCAAGGAACATGAGGTTTAACATTAGCAAATCCAAAAGTGTCCATTTTAATCAGTGAGAAATCAGAAGGAATTTGGACTTAAAGAAATCGGGAGTGACCCTGTGACAATGGACCTCGGTCCTCAGTTTCCATTTCAAGACGGACCTTCTAGTAATCTAAGACGTCGAAGTCGAGGTGAGTCTCTTCAGCTATTGGGCAACACCAATCTAAACAGCAACGGGGACTGCCTTATCTAATAGACACGATCTTGCAAGCTTTCATTTCTCACATCCGTCCTTTCTCCATTTTCAAAACGGGGTGTCTGTCCTCGCCCTCTTCTCACAAGTGCGCTGCGACGGGCTGGAAAGAAACGACGCCCTGTGCCACTGGTGACATTAGTCCTTAGTTTATAGTTCGGACGGGTGGAAAGTTCCAGAAATAGGCTTGACATCAATTCCATATCTTAGAACATGGCACCATTACATAAGAGATTTGGGCGGGTTTCTCCACATCAAGTCTTTGTCGTATTGTGTCCATTGTTCACGGGATTCGAGGCGCAAGGTGTTTTAGGTCATCCCCCGTCTTCATTAGTGTAGTTATTCAATTATAGACGGACAAGGTACTCATGACTGTATCTATTAGTTTATCAATCTCGGCTTATTTTGCACCCCTTTTTCAAAATTCAAAAGATTTTACTGAAATTTCCGATCTTCTAACTCCGCCCGCATCGACCTGTCAAACTTTGTTTACAAAACAACCCTTCCACCTTCACCCTGTTATCTTTGAGTTTTTGATGTAGTTTAACATCCTGCGCCTATTAACTGTTTTGTAAATTTCAATTCAAACCACTCATCTGTTATTTATCAAGATAATTTGATTTTTTTAAAGGCCTCGTGGTTTTACACTAAACTTGTGGTTGGGTTTTTAACTTTTAAGCCCAAGATTTGAGAAACCTTTTCGAGTTAGGAAAGAGGCTTTCATTAAAGGGCCCGAGTGTGTAGGTGAGGGTACTCTGACTCTATTATTAAAATAAAAGTTAATCCCTTGGCTAATCCTTGTGCCTTGGGATCAAGTTGGTTTAAAAAAGCAGTTTAAAAATAAGTTTTTTAACTGTTCCAAAGTGAGCCAACAATGTTTAGACAGTGACTAGTTCAACCATGGCCTAATTTTAGAGAGGGTTTTAGTGTTTTTTTATTTAAATAATGAGAAAATCCACTTTGGCCTCCTCATGTAAAGGCATTGAGATTTAAAAAACCTGTACTTTCTACAACCCTCTCTGCTGATGAAAGAATTTATTTTGCCTTTAATTTGTAATTGTTTTAATTTATAAAGGCCCTTTCTAAACTCGGTTTCCATTTATAATGTGGCATCTTATCTTTCCAGACCAACCCCCTTCTCCCAAGGATGTTTTAGCAAGTTCCGAAATTTCAAATGCTAGTTATGAATGTAGGCGTCTGTGTTGTTTCTAAATTCACTAAACTTTGAAGGGCTTTCATACATCTTGCAGTTTGTGGTTGCGGCTGAAGGCTGAATGTACTGTACGCCTCAATTCTCAATTGTTTCAAAATTGTTGCTATCCTATATGGCCTTATGCATATGCATATGCATCTACTTCATAGCACGAAATATTCCATGTGTCGACATATTTTGTCTAGTTCAGAATTCTGAAAAAAAACATTCAATCAATCAAGGCTGTGAAAGCGTAAGCATATTTTCTGCTTGTCTTGTGGTAGATTCAAAGTTTTAATTCTTACATGCGGCGATTGTTGAAGTTTTGAAAACCTGCAATTGTACATATTGGGGTGGATCAGTAGTCGTTTGTTAATCAACACGATAGATCAATATAGGGTCAAACCATGAGGGAAATAAATGGGAAATCAGAAGTTGAGATTTGGTATTAAGTTTGGTATGTAATTGATGTTTAAAATTATACAAACTTAGCTTTGCACGATAAGTCTGGCTAAAGAAATATCTGTAATCTGAACTCGCTATTGACTATTTCAAAATTTCTCCACAACAAAAAGCTATTGACAAAGATATCATTTTGAACAAATGGAATCAAGACTTTCGGCTTTCCAGTCCTACTGAATCGACGCTGAACGCTTTCGACATCTTTTTACCTGCATCTCTAAGCCTTGAATTTCGTTCTTACAGAATTATAATTTATCAAACACACATTTACTCGTCTCTTTGTAGTAATGTGTTCAAAGGAATGTATAAAGTTATAAACAATAGAACCAATTTCCAAATTTGGATCTGTTTAAAAAATGTATTTGTTCTTAAGACTTACTTGAAGATTTTTTGAACATGCAGGTTAATGTAAAACACGTGAAGACTTATCAAAAACCAAGGATCCAGACTTAAAAAGAATCTGAATCTGATTTTCCAAGAAATCAAAATTGACTCCGTACACCATAGCAAAGAAAGCCATGCGGACTCTTAAAAAAGGTTGTTTTACCACTTACTACTTTTTATGTATGCGGATTGCGGATGACATTGCATTGTTCTTGAAATCCACGGGAATGCCACATGATTTATCAGAGAGAGAGCATTTCCTGACTTTTTCAGGAATAATTATTTTTCAATCAGAGGTGACCCAGCTGGATTGAACACCTTATGCAAGATAATTAAGACTGACTTGTCTCGATCAAGAGCAGCAAGTGAAAGAAGGTTCGCAAATGAGGAATGCTCTTCCTCTACCATGCAACCTCAGTTAAATCAGCCATTGCCAATCCCCCTGTCCTTATGCAAATCATCAATCCATGTGGAAATTATTTAAAAGACCACTACACTCTAAGTCTAAGCATATTTATGCACACAGGTTAGGTCTTCATGGTCCTTTCTTAGTTGGTGTCTTAAAAATGCTCTAATTTGATTTGATAGACTTAGTTCATCAACTCCACCCCCGTCCCATCTTTGAAATCTGCATCCCCGATTATGGTAATAATTTGCATGAATTGCAGAAAGGCGGACACAGCTCCCACTGATATTCTCCCCTTTTATTTAAATCAATGCTAACTCTATCCCTCCTGGACAGTATGCAAATATCTATGCTGCTGCAGATTATTAAGCAGTATATATGCTTACGATGTTACGATCATAACGCATCATATATAAGTTGTATCAATACATTTAGAAATCAATTAGATCGAAATTCGGCATTAGGATGGCATAGCTCCATTATTTTCATACTCAAATCTGAATTGCCTCATTGTTTATCGGAACATGAGACGATGTTGGTTGGAATGACGTGATACCCTGGTCCTAACTCCTCACCTCATGGCATAGCTATAATTAATTAGGTCATATATCTTGAGGCAGTTAGTGGTGTTAATATCCCAATTAGTTTTATTCTGATCCAAGTAGAGATTACAGGCTGGCATTCTTTCCTTAAAACATAGTTTGTATATTCAACACTGCTGGATACGGTGGGGTGACGCTTGGTAGTGTTAAGTAATAGGGTCAATTGTGTCCTCAAGAAATAGTTTAAAAGGGAATTGGAGAGATCGAAAGAACGGAATCATGAGGCATCGAATCAAGGGCAGCCGTAGTTTTAGCCAATTCATGAATTACTCTAGAATCGTCCAAGATCAAAGTACTCCGGAAGTGTGCATGGAATTCGATACTCGAGAGCCGGACCAGTACCATGATCCTGTGTTAGGCCACGGGGGGATGAATTTACTTGACATAGACTCCGTTTGGTCTTTATTAGGTCAAGGGAATGCTCTAAATCTGATGCAATTATTTTATATTTAAACAAACATTACATGTGCTTGATTTTGATAATTGTTCTCGTTGCGCGGCATGGAATTGTTTGTAGCATGCTGGATGTTTATATCAACTTGTCCGTTTCCTTTTCAGAGCAAAGGGTGCCTATAGTCATGAATCAGGAAGCACCTCAGATGATGCATCTGCCCCCAGCCCCGGGAACACTATTTCCGGGTAAAGAGTTGTTTGATTCTTTTAAATCCTATGACAACTTTTTCTAGACATTAGTATCTATAGTTCAAGTATGAAAGGTCAAACATTATAATCTTACCGGAAATGAATATCGTCATGACCGAAGCTTTTGATGATAGTTAACATGATATGGGTTGTACAACTGTAACGCTTCCCCCTTAATTGTGAGGGGAAAGTCGCTGTTAAAACTCTAATTCTTCATATCATAACAATTTCGACCATGAACTATACACTTCAAAAATGTCTAGAAAATGTGACAATTTGAATGTATCTAGAATGTAGTCTTATACTATGGCTTACTGTACAGTGGCACCCCAGAGAACCACTCGAAGTGGAAAGAGGCTTAATCCAGCACCCATGACGTTGGATTTCTTAGATATGGGTCTCAAAAACCACAAGAGATCCAAGTTCATCCCAGATTTGTCCACCACAACTGATCTAGGCTTACTCGTTCCGATGGGGTTGAGATCAGATGATTGTTTGGAATATGACTCGTCTCCAGAAAAACGAAGGATGAGTAAACGGCTTCTAGGACTGTCTGAGAATGAACTCGATACACCAGAAAAGAAGAACTTGGTCCTTGAACCCTTGAGCGATCCATGCTTACTCGTTGACGGCGGTGGGAACAGTCCGATTGTGTTTCCTGGATTCGCCCCAGAAGATTACTCCTTTAATCTCGACCGGTTGAATATAATTCAGTTTCCGGATAGCAACGTTAGCAAAGATACTGACGACAATGAAAGTCTAAACACCCCCCATGTATCGCCGGCCAATACCCCGTTACTATCCCCATTGAATCCACCGACTCCTCTTACACCCCAGACTCCAATACACATTGGAATGACTCCTTCCTCTACTTATCAAATGGACGAGTTTGAAATCAGCCCGAAATCTGCAGTTGTTATGAATACTAAATCCAATCGAGTATGTCTTTTACTTATGTTTAAATGTTTTAATTTAATTAAGTCACCATTGGAGTTTAAAAAAAAGTTAACACCAGGAATGTTTAAAAATTGTGGAATGTAAAACATTTTAGGGTCGAGTTAAAATATCAAAGCATAGACCATCGAAAATGGATATGAAGGATGGAATCATTATTGAAATCAAAGTTTTCAATTTCATGTGTTACACAAAATTCACTTGGTGTTGGCATAAACACGTAAGTTTCGAGTCTTTAAGAGTACATGATAGTGCTGAATCTATTTCAAGTATTTCACACTGTTCAAAATCTGAATTTAGATGAACTTTGTTACTGGTGAGAATGGAACTGGCAAAAGTGCGATCCTAACAGCCGTGATGCTGGTATTGGGAGCAAGGGCTAAAACAACAGGACGTGGTCCATCGGTGAAACGTAATCCTATACTATTTAATTTCTGCTGCAGTTCTCATTTTTTATCCACTGTGGGCATAACATAATTTTTTTCCATGTATTCCACAGAATTTATTAAATATGGCAAGCTATCCGCAAGGATCGATATAAAGTTGACAAACTACAACGGGACTATCAGTACGGAGAAGTATGGGCATGAGATAAATCTGTCTAGAACGATTACTAAAACCGGAAGCTCGAAAATGCAGGTCCAGATGGCCAACGGGGAGTGGATCGTCTTGAAAAAGAAGTCGGAAATGGATCTCATTGTTAAGCCACTTCAAATTCACATTAACAATCCAGTTCAGATTCTAACCCAAGATAACGCACGAGGATTCCTCAAAGACGCCACACCCACTTCTCTGTGAGGATTTAACTTAATTTTTTAGAATTAACTCATTTATTTTGAGAATTATAAAGTAATCGTGTGTTTTTCAGTTACAAAACCTTCAGCGATGCTCTGTTGATCACGCCATCCAGAAAGTTTCTCGAACAGTCAGATACATATATAAAAGAAACTCAACTGAGGCTCACAGAGATAGATCAAGTATGGAAATTTATATGCATAAAAGATTTTTATGGAAATTACCAAGAGCTTTCAGCAAATTAGTTGACTCAAATTGATTTGTATAAATATAAAACCATGATGTTTGCTGTCATTTTGAAGGTTTTACTGGATTGGGTCCGAAATACAAAGCAATTGGAGGACAAGTACGCGAAGATTGTCGAGATGGAAACTTTCGAAGCGAAATGTATTCAGATCGAGCTTGAGTATTCCTGGTCAATTGTTATCGAATTGGAAAAGTCGCTGATGCTCCAAAAAGCAGAACTGGATGATCTAGACACCGTCATTGAGGAAGTAAACTCGGAAATCGAAAAGTCAGAAGAGGACACTGAGAAAATTGAATTAGGGCTTGAGTAAGTTCCTACTTTTACCACAAGTATTGAATATTATCTTAAATTCTCAACGGCTAACTTAATAATTACTTGCTGCAGTACGGAAATGTTGGCGCTGCAACATTTGGAGCAGGAGTATCAAAACCTTGCCGGTCAGTATGATGAAAGTCGTCGGAGTAATCATATTGTGAAAGTGGATAATACAGGAATGAAAAAGAAGATTAAGCTAGCTGAGGATTTCATCAAAAAGCACACGGCTGAGCTGGAAGAGATGCAGAGAAAGATGGATGATTCAATATCGAACAAGGCAAGCAAATACGAGAGGAAGAAACAAGAGACGGAGAGAAGAATAAAAAATTACAATGACAAGATAGACGAAGGTTCCAAAGAGGTTGGAGGTCTCAAGTCAAAGAAATCCAAATTGGAAGCCGAGCTAGAGGTTTGTCAAAGAACAGAGTATGACCACCAGCATCATCTCAAAGGGCTTCAGGGTGCACTCCGTAAGTCCATTAAAACAACTATAAATACTGCAAATCATCGGAAGAAAGTTGAATTTTTTTTTTGATATTTGAACAGGAGACAAGGAGACTGAACTTAAAAAGATCAAGCTAACCCAAAGTACCCAATATGACAGATTTGGACCTCTGATGAAAAAATTTGTTCAGCGTCTAAACCAAACACAATGGGTGAGCAGGATTCCTCCTGGACCGATGGGAGCTTGCTTCACTGTCAAGGTAGTTACTCTTTTCACTTTTTCTATACTGTCAATTCAAAATGCTCTGTTGATTTTACCTCCGTAGTGATAAGAAATTTGTAGAGAATGCTAATATAAAACGTATTCCTGTCACAGGACCCTCAATACTCACCGATGGTGGAATTTATTTTGAACAACTCGCTTTATACATTCTTCGTAGATAACTTGAGAGATTATCATACAATTACTCGAATTATTGGAGAAGTTTATAAGAAGAGGAATAATCGACCAAGCATCTGTCACATTCCTCTGAAGCCAGATGCGGTAAACATATTTATTGAGGCTTACTAACAATGAGTGAAATTAAAAGTGGTTTCAAAACGGTTTTAATAAATTACACTTTGTTTCATGCTTCGATTTCAGATTTTGGATTTGAGAAAAGGCAAAGCAGTTATTGAGGGTCATCCTACAATTTTGGACATATTGGAGATCAACGATCCGATAGTAACTCGCGTTCTTGTTGAGAAAAATCAAATAGAGAGAGTTCTTCTGTTTAAAACTTTTAAAGAAGCTTGTGGTATTCTAAAAGATAATCGCAAGTAAGCTTTTACTCTTATTCAAGTTAAAAACATAATAACCAAGGGAATATCTTAAAATTAACGAATACCTTCACTTATTATTCAGAGTTCCTAAAACTTGTGTCTACGGATTCACTCAAGATTGGTACAAAATTACTCCTACTCCTAACTACAGTGCAAGTGCAAAGGCCCAGGGACATCTGAAAACTAAAACTGGTATCATCCAAACTACCAAGTTTGATAACACGGCGTAAGTTTTTGATCCAAATAGGATTCATTACAGCTTTGTTGCTAACCCTGTTGATAAACTTAACATTTTATTGATCTTAATAAACAGTCAGGTGGAGAGTGATATGAAAAGACTGCAAATGGAGGTCAGCCAGGTGACGGGATTTTTTAAAGGGTCACAAGAGAACTCACGAAGTGTTCAAGAGCTTCTCCGTAGGTGCGAAAAGGACATCAAGAAAAAAACTGACGAGTTGAATCTTTGGAAGTCAGAAAGATGGACACTGGAGCAATCCATTTCCAAAGCCCCAGATGTTGCTACAAATGTAATAATAATATTAAATACTTTGATTTTCCTAAATTTAGTTGTAACATTCAAACGAAACTCCCGATATAACTGATTTTTTATTTTATTGCAGAATGATTTGATTGAAGAGCAAAAGGAATGGATTTCAGCGCAGCAGCTCGAGCTAGAGGATCTAAGGAAAAAATTTACTGCAAATGAAGCGATTATACAAGAGAAAAGTAGAGATCACCAAGAGTTCGAAAGAAAAATAACAGCGCTGCAGTCACAGATCAAGGCTCTAACAAATCAGGCAGAGTCCATTAAGGAACAACAGGAAGAACATCGAAAGGTAAAATTTCTGGAATACAAACCCAAGTTGATATTTTCGAATCAGAGTTTAATCAACATCTTTCTTGTTTTACAGAACAAAAGAAAGTGTGAGGCTTCGCTAAAAAAATTTAATTCAAAACGGGAAGTTCTACAGAAAAGGTTCGACACTGCTGAACGAAACTTGGCAAAGAAAGTGAAAGATGCGAGTGCAAAGGGAGATCGAGTTGAAACTGATAGGTAAGTTTACCACCGCTTCACAATAAGCAAAGTATAAATTATGACCAACTAACTTACCCTTATCGTTTCTCTCTTTGTTTAGGAATCCTGGAGAGATAAAAAGTGATTTGGATAATAGACAAGCGTTTTACAGCAAAAATGCGGACATTATTAAAAACAAAGACCGAGTTCGACGGGAATGGCTTCATTCCGAAAAAGTCGCGAATGAAATGACTCGAGAAATCGCTATATTAAGGGACTTAATTAAAGTAAGTTATGTTCCATTCTATTGCATTGGTTTGACCGTAATAGTTATCAGTTTTGATACTATAATACTATTGTTGTCATTGTGTTTGTAGTTGATGTTGCCACTTATCAAGACTCAGATGGATCATTTGGAGAAAAAGAAGCGTGGGTATGGACTTTCATTACAAAACTACTTCACAACTCTTATTGAACGGCGAGGGAAAACGGTACGGAAGCTGTTAATTATTATTAAATCCATCTAAAAAGTAGTTTCCAATGGTATTCTGTATAATTTATCATACTTATCTTCATCATAACTAGTGTTCTGACATTTTAGGGAGAAACGGCATTTGATTGGGCTGGGGAAAAACTAACATACTTCATTAGCTCCGACGCTTCTTCCGATGCCAGGGCGACGGCTAATTTTAAAGAAGGAAACAATGGAGAATCTCGTGTTGTTGATCGGTAATTATATTCGTATTTTAGGATGACTTGTTAACTTCGAAAGTAATTCTAAAATTTCTTGACCACTTAACAGGAAAAAGCTGAAGGATTTCAACGCTGGATTATGTGGCGGTGAACGATCATTTGCTACACTTTGTTTTATGGTGGCATTAAGGCAGATAATGCCCTCTCCATTTTTCATGATGGATGAATGCGATGTGTTTATGGACAATGCAAATCGAAAAACGAGTCAGGATATCCTTATCGATCAAGCCAAGACCCAGTCCGATGCGCAGTTCTTCGTGTTCACTCCGGTGAAGTTGTATGATCTCCCAAACGATGAAAAATGGTACCGTATTTGCTGGTAAGTCACTCGTACTAAAATTTAAATATGTTATTAACGTGAATTATGTTAAATCTACAATTCCAATTCGATTAATCTGAATTACAGCTTACCGGAAACCAAGAAATCCGTCTAATCGTCTGTAACTGAGTTATCGTCGTTAGTGAACCCAGATAAGCTTTAATAATGTTATCTGTTGTTAAAATGTCTACACTGGAAAACTTATCGAGAAGGGGATAAATCAAACCTCCATATTTCGAAAATTCGGCGTTCAAAAGTTAGAAAATTTGTAATTACTTAGTTTTAGAATTACAAAGAGTGTAAGTAAATGTATTGAAGCAAACAAAATTAGCTGACTAATATTCGAAAACTCAGAATTTGAATTTTGATCAGTTAGCCAGGATTTAGGTAATTTCTTCAAGGATTTCGGACCTTCTTTAATCCTATTTATGCATAGAAGATTTCAAAAATACCATTTCCAATTACAATTTGTAATGTCAACGTTATCTATGTTTTGAAGTAACGCGATCCCACCTAGGCACTTTTAAAACATCAGAACTATCCAATAATAGTATCATTGTATATTCTAACTTGATATCCTTTTTACTGGTAATCTTAGTTAATTAATTTTTTGTAGAATTGGTAGAAAATAGATAGAAACTTATAGGTATTTATTTGTTACCAGAATAATTTTGCACAGACGCGTTTAGAAAACCATTCATTTATAATCTGTTTACAGATCTTAAATTTAAAGTTGTATCTTGTTCTATTAGTTATGATGACTGAAAAGTAGAAATTAGCTCCAGTGTACCGTAAAGTGTTTGTCTGACCAATATATAGCCAGTTTATTTCTACTACTTTTAATGACAGGGTGATCGTATAAACGACCTTCGTGGATATTTGTGTATGTATGTATATCAAAACCAACGGAATAGATTCTACTTATCGTTACTTTTGCGATTTGCGGAAATTCCCCATTGATCATTCCCTACTGACCGTTCCCCACTGATTATTCCCTACTATTGAATTCCCACTTATGCCATTTTCCTACTTATTACAAAACACCACTGATTATTTACCCACTAATAACTTTTACCCACTTGTAATAAACACTTATATTATTTTTATGCTTACACCAACACTAATATTATTTTTATGTTGTTGTTGGGATTGGGAGAGATTCCAATATTGCCTGCATTATGTTGGACGGTCTTGCTCTATGATTATGTGTCATCAGGCAGTTACCTGGACAATTTTTAGTCCGTTTTTTTTTACAGAACACAGATCTATGAAATTTAAAATGGAAATATGAATTGAGCTTAAACTGGAAAAGAGAATGTGGGTTGCACGGTCCAACTCCAACCTTATAATCCTCTTGTTTGCATACGTACATTCATTTAGTTAGCACGGGTAAGTACTTTTAAAAACAAAAGTAGCTCAGTTAGGATAAAATGTTGTAGCTTTCAACTTGGACATTTTGAAGTCTGGAGTTATTTTTACCAAAAAAGTAGAGTATAAAAGGACTGCAAGGACATTATATTATTCAGTCCGATAACTTTGTAACTTGAGTCACTGTTCCGTTTGTCGAATATCTCATAGTACAAGTTAATTGAATAGGTTGGTCTTTTAATTAGATTTTATAATTCATAATAGACAATTGAAATTTATATTAATTTTTAAATAGTTAACATGGCAAGCACAATTAAAATTACCGAGTCCAACCAAGGCAAACCCACTTTACTACATGAAGGATATACATTCCTATTTAACGTGTTAGGTTCTGAAAAGCGGATTTGGGTCAACAACAACAACATAAAAATAATATTAGTGTTGGTGTAAACATAAAAATAATATAAGTGTTGGTCAATTTTATTACAAGTGGGTAAAAGTTATTAGTGGGTAAATAATCAGTGGTGTTTTGTAATAAGTAGGGAAATGGCATAAGTGGGAATTCAATAGTAGGGAATAATCAGTGGGGAACGGTCAGTAGGGAATGATCAATGGGGAATATCCGTACACCACTTTTTGCATTGTTTTACTTCTTTCTGTATAATTATGAATGTATTATTGTTGCGGAATACTTAAATTCCTGTATTATCATTGAAGATGGTTACAGAATTGAGCATATGGACGAGAATGTTATGAAATTGTAAACCAAAAAAAGTTGAAAGATACTGACTGGGTCGACCCTCGACAGACGGCCGTCTGTCCTCCCTGGAGCTGTAGCCCCTAGAGGTGGAGAGAATTGTCTTGTTATCTGAATTGGAATGTTAATTTAATTTTCGACTGAGGAGGATGTGAGCGTAAGCTGAACTTGTGATATGTGAATCACTGTAGTCATTGTGAGCACGTTTTGTATGAAGTTAGGACAACGGTAACCTGGACACGTGGACAAGTTGAAGACAGAATATTTTTCTACTAATTGGACTTGGCGTATGAATGTATTATGTAATTCTCTCTGCATTTATCCCTGTAAATTACGGTTTTAGCTTTCGAGCATCGTACTATATGTGTATATGTTTGCTACCTTACCTCTACTGGAATGATTTGCTACGATCCACGGAGAAGAGAATGATACCTGATATCAATACACTACAACCTTAGGTTTACCGGAGAAAATTATTGCTAACTATAACAGGTTATCCAAAAAACTAAGAGTAGAGACAGCACCCTATTAATTGTAAATTGTAGAGAGTAGATGTGTCGATGGATGCAATCAGAATAGTGTTTAGTCGATTCCCTTTATCGTGCTTAAATGTAATGCCTGGTTATATCCTATTGCATTCTTGAATTGGAATAGAATGGCTGTTATATAAAAAGAGTTAATGTTGTAATGAACACCAGTTTAACTCACCTTATTTACTGCATCAAATGTTTGCATCAAACTAACCACCATGCAGGAGAAAGTATTAAGTTCCTACAATTCTCTAATAAGTTAAAGCCATCTCTGTAATTTTGCGTTTGAAAATCATTTTTATTTTTATTATTATTTTTTACAGGCTTATTGGCGGTTTTTTTTTACATTTTATCAGTGTCTCATTGTCATCATTCATACTTTAGCTGCCATTACGAATTTACAATGAAGGCTCAGCGACATTTCATAATTTAAAAGTAAATAAATTATTAGGGAATAGTGAGACCTGAGCTGAGATTCGCCTGGCCCTGTGGCACTATAGATTCTTGGAGCTGCAAGACGACCCCAACGATGGGGGCGAGAGATTGGACAAAACCGTTGAGGCGGACGCGATGGATGCACTAGAAGTAGAAGTAGATTGAATTGGCTGCACGACTTGTCTACCACTTTTTATTCGGTCCTTGGTCGGTGCAGTTGGAGTTTGTGGCTTCGACGAAACCTTCTTAGGGGTCTCTCGACCTTTTCCGACTATGAATGCGAATGGGACAGGGTCTGGGTCCCTGAATGTTTTCCTCGGAGGGGTTTCACGGAATGGAATGGATGATAGAATATCGTTCAAGGTCAGAGGTGGCGATGGGGTAGGTGCTGAAATTACATTGATTTTTAGCATTTTAGGAGACAATCTCTACTGAACAGTGAACAGGATAGCTTACCATTAAAAACCTCCTTCCTCGGAGAGGGTGTCGGAGATCCGCTTTCATGAGCTAAATCCCTGATCATCTTATCTTTTAATTCCTAGAAAATGTCAAGCACCACAATATCAAGTTAAAGACTATCTACTTGAATCATGATTGAACTTCACGTCTCTCTGTTTTTTAAATGCCTTGAAATCTGATAAGGTGAACCAATTCCTGTTTTCACAAGGTAGACTATCACCGTCCAGAGAGATGACGGGGGACATGGAAAAGAACATTCCATTTTCCGTTAACCTGGAAGGAGTCAGTATTTCTCTCAATTGATTTTGAACTGCTTCGAGTTTCTTTTGTAAACTTTGACGCTCTAGCACTCCTTGGGAGACCTGGTGTTGGAAAAACAACATATTAAGATTGTTTTACGCTGAAGCGTATTTGATTTGATCTCCAGTGACTACTAAGAACATACCGTTTCTTGACAAAAGTCCAGTTCTTTAACCTTCTCTGCTAAGATTAGCTCTGTGTCGATTCTATGCTGACGAGCCTCTTCCATCATCTCACATTTTGTATCAAATCGCACCTTCCAGTCAGCTACTTGGTCAACTAAGGACTTCCTGTATTCTTCCCAGCCTCTTTTGCTCGTTTGGTACCGTTCTTGCAACTCTGCAAGTTCTCTCTGGACCAAAACAGGAATTTTTAATTTTTAACAAACCTACGTTTAAGAATTTGTAATGATACTTAGGGAATAGTGGTAATCTGGTGAGTATGAAAACAAACCTGAAGGCCTAGCTCCCGGGAATAACTAGACTTTAATGGATTCTCATAATTAGCTCTGAGAGCGGTGAGTTGACGAGCTAGAGAATTGTTGTGGTCGTCCCAAACTTTTTTCCACCGCTTCTCAAGCTCACCACGGTCCTCGATACTTTGAGCGATGCAGTGGTCACCTCTTTGAGTCTCCGTGAGGACGTTGTCTTTCAAACTGGCAATCTGCTTTTCGTAGTCCAATGTCAATTTCTTAATCTCCTTTTCCAGCGAATGATTGGCTGATTTGAGAGTGGCGATTCTTCGTTCGAGTTCGGACTGTATGTCACGATTGCAAATCTAGAAATAAAACTTATCAGATGTTTCCAAAACTAAAATGCTAACTAAGACAAAGTTGGGAGTGTTACAAAAAAAGCTAACTTTCTGCAAAGCTATGATCTCATTTGTTAGATATGTGATCTGGCCTTCGTGCTTCTTGAAACCTTCTATAGCGCTTTTCCGCTCCGCCTGCAGGGCATCAACTTCCGATTGAAGATTTGAACATCTCAGCATCTCGTTCTGAAACTTTGCTTTGTAACTCGTTAGTTCTTCAGACTTCTTATGATACTCCTCCTAGTCAAGAAATGGGATTAGAACTTCAAACGATGATTTTGTCTTTAAACAAATACATTCAATAGCAAAACTTCCATATAATTTATTACCCGGATATTTTCAATAGTTGTCCTCAAAAACTGATGCAAATGGCTGCACTCACATTCCTTGGACAGATCCAGACTCCCAATCTTAAGGGTTAGCCCTTGGTTAACGCTGCCCCGTGTAATCTCGGAACCTGTCATCCCAAGAGACTCGAGAAACTCCTTTTGATAAGCTCTTATCTGATTCTCTAGCTTCTTGCAGTTACCATCCAACAGCCGGTTGGCAAGGGCTAATTCTAGACGCATAAAATACAAATGTATGTAAATTACAAACACAAATACATAACCAAATTTAAAGAATATAACAAAAAATTAGATTTCATTTCCGAACCCGAATATTTCTTAGTGGCTTGGGCCTTGTCATAATCAGATGTGGAACAGGATGGACACTTTTGGAAAACTGGTTCAGGCGCTGGTTCATTGGCAGCTTTATCTTCCCGTTCTAGCCGTCTTTTTTCTCGGTCTCGAAGATTCTTCAGCTCTGCCGCCACAGTTTGGAAGTGGCCACTGACTTCAGTGAGTTGGAAATTGAGTTGATCATTTCCCCTCCGTAGAACTTCTACTTCATCCAACTTCCGGGTCAACTTCGCAATCCTGCTTTTGGACTCCTCTGCCTCCTTCCGCAATCCATTTATTTCCAGTTGAAGTTGAAGACGATCCAAGTCCTGGATCGGTTTCTTAGACCGCTGTCGATCGTTTTGGTACATCGTATGTACTGTATTTGTAATTAACTCTGTTGCAGTTTAATCTTTATTCTGTCGTGTTATTCGAGATATTCGGATTTGAATTGAATTAAAAATTGAGGCTGTAATTTTCTCTTTCTTCTATAAATTTGCTGTACACAGGCTCAGGGCTCAGTTGATTTGGTTACTATGACAATTGGTACAAATTTTACAGTCCATGATATTTTGTTGCCTTGACTACTTGCTACTGGAGCCTTCTATAGGCAAAAAATGCTCCAACCTATTAATGATCTTATGTTGGAATTGGAAACTAAGTTCTGCCCTGACTGACTACGGTTTGCATGAATGTGTAGAATGTTAATGAGGCATTAATTCAAAATAATGAAATCGATTTGAAAAATGTGCAGCTGCCCCAAGAACATACATTAAATACTAAATTACTGAACTTGACTTATTTCCTAGTAGAATAGGAAGGGGAGGTCAAAATGATGAAATAATAATCCAGTTTGATCTTAATTATATTAAAGCAACATGATATTTTATTGATTCTTAGCCTCCTCAACGGAACTCTTCGTAGGAAGTCGACAACGGGTGAATATTATTTCCTATCACAAGAACTACCGATCTCGACCGTCTGTCGCGAATGAAATCCACTGAGGGGGAGGAGGAGAATGGAATCCAATAGAGGTAACTTTCTTTCGAATGATTTACTCGTACAACCATGGGTCCTCAACGGACTTCCATTTGACCTGTTCCTCTGGCTTGAACCAAAGAGCAATCTCATTCTTGGCAGAATCAACGGCATCTGATCCATGAATGATATTACGTCCAACTTGGATACAGAAGTCTCCTCTGATGGTTCCAGGAAGGGACTTGGCTGGGTCAGTCTCCCCGAGCATTTGACGTCCGGTCTTGACAACATTTAATCCTTCCCAAACCTTCAAATTACAAAGATGATTCATCTCGATTAGATATTCTGTACGCTTTAACTCACATTCTTATATACCAGATCATTCGACAAAATCAGATCAAAACTCATACCATTGGCACAACGGGTCCGGAAGCCATGTATTTGACCAGTCCACCGAAGAATGGGCGGTCAGCCAGATCAGCGTAGTGCTTCTTCAATAAAGCCTCATCAGCCTAAAATAAAATAAAAAAACAGATTAGCACTGGCACTAGTTTCAGTTATTAGATTATTAATAGCACCTATCACCTATTGACATTATTTATTTATTCAACATCAAGTTATTAAAAAATTGATTAATAATTATTGATGGGATTCTGTGCTGGTCTACTCTATTCAGTTAGGAAAGGGCTTATGCGATATTGCAGATTTATCATGGCATTCGATTTTGATCGATGAATGGAAATTGCAATAAAATTGGACATGCAACATCAGTGCATCTGTATTCTTAAACATGGAAAGAAGGATTTCGAAACTATACACACGGATATTATTTTGGGCAATTCTTGCCACATATGTCCAACCTGGGAGAACAGTGGTCGAGTGGTGCAAAAAACTGTCGGTGATTAATTATTTTTCAGTTGAGGATTGAAATCAGATACGAAATGTCAAAAATCAAAGCCTGATCTCCTCCTGCCCAATCAGATCACAGATTTGTAGATGATAGAAAAGTAGAGAATGGCAGCCATTGTGAATGGCATGGTCCACCCTTGAAAAACTTACCCACATGAACTTCATGGAAACCAATTTGTAGCCTTTGGTTTCGAATCTCTTGATGATCTCTCCGACAAGTCCTCGTTGGACTCCATCGGGTTTGACCATAATGAAGGTCCTCTCACGTTCAAGGTCTCCTGACATTGTCAACTTTGATGATGGGGCCTGACAAGACTCTTCAAAAGTGGAAGCTGGACTTGACCAAATACTGAGCAACAGAAGGAGACAAGTGAACACGTTGAGAGCTGAAGGCAAAAAGGACGAGGTTCCTATCCATGCCGGCTTAATCCCCTTCTCAAAACCCATGCGTCCTCTACTTTGATACATCGTTGTCAGTTTGGACTCCCACCAATGCCTTCAGAAAATCCCCTATCGATCAACTCTCACTAATTTTCTGACAATTTGCAAGTACGGGTCTCTAGTCTCTGTGGTCTTCTACCCGCTTCTAGAATATCAAAATAATTAGATTATTTCCATGCAGTAATCTACTCGAATATTTACGCAGTTGAGCTATGTAATACCGAGAAAATCTCCTTCATGGGATTCAATTGACACGTAAGATTTAACAATGACAACCGTGTATTTTTTGCACCTTCCTTCTACACAATCTGAATCTGCACAGCTACAGCTACAATACAAGTAATACAACTTATACAAGGGCACTAAGGCAGGCAGGGCCGTATGCGTCTGCCGGATCACTCGAAAAACATGGACATAATGAATGAGAACTTTGAGAACGTAGTAGCAGAAGTTATGTTAGGAGGTTTCAAATTCATTTATCTATCTTCCAAATTATGAGTAGTTTCACTCGATTTGTGACTTGACAGTCTTTCTAGGTTTATAAATTAGACAGGGAAGTTTATTCATCAGAGGTTTATAAATCGGAATTTATAAATTGGTTGACTCTTATGAACGTCAACGGTAAATTTTTTCGATAACATTAAATATACATGACAGGCTTCCTTAGGCTACTGGAACGAATGAGATATTCAGCTTTCAAATCAGACAAAAGTAGTTATGGAGAAACAGTAAAACAAACATGCTTTTTGACGGAATTATAGAGTAGATGGATAATGGACGTGGAATGTAATTTTCGGACTGAAATACTTCATGCTCGTAGATATTTACGAAAATAGATTGAGAAAGTCAGCCTTTCTTATGATCAAATTAGCTGTGCATATTCTGTGTCATGTTTAAGTTTTACACAATTGTTGGTCTATCATGAAGTTGATTGAATGCTGCAAGCTGTTCCGAGCAACAATTAAACCCTGTTCTTTGGAGGAAATTCACGACGCTAGATGAATAGTTTTAAAAAATTAGCAGGAAATTATGATAATTGGTAGCAATATCATTTCTGCACATGAAGTCTGTCGTAATTCCATTATTTAATTTCAAAAACATAGTTATCAAATTGATTGGACTGTCACATTTGTCATGTCTAATATTCTCCAGGTTATTCTTACAAATTGTGTCTTGCCTGTCTCCAATGCAATGGATGGTTAATTTCAAAGTAATTGGTTCATTCGTCCCCACTCCTCCCTTCTTCAGACTCATTCCCCTCTGCCTCCTCTTCAGATTCCTCAGACTCTTCCTCAGATGAAGGCCATGGGTAAGAAGAGTCTTCTTTCAGTGAACTGTTCTCCCCTGACTTCCCATCACTGAAGAATTCGATGAGATCCAAAACCTTTTGGGGAGAACCGTCTCCTTCTGTCTCTTCCTTTGGAGGCCACTGGAATGATCGGATGAGTTTGAGGACCGTCTTAGAGGTCAGAAGGCCAATAATCTCACCCCGAACTTTCTTTCCCTCAACAATCGGGTCAATGACGATACAGTCTCCTTTCTTCAGCCATACCGTTTGCCGGTACTTCTTGGGCATTGACACGAGAAATGTCGACTTCTCTGGACATTCTACTTCATGGAGATTATTCCCTTTCCCTGTAATACATACCAACGAATAAGATCTATCGTCCAGCTCACACCAACCATACAAGAGCATCTCCAATTCCAAATCTTACCCGAAATGTACCGAACAATTTGCTGGTCGCCAATGGGGAGGAAGTCATCCTGAATGAAGCCTTGTATCACATTTTTTTTCTGCAGTGACATCCTTCGTTTCACTAGATTGTCTTGCCTGGACACTTACTCACTTTTGATTCCGGTGTGCTTAGTGCGTTCGAAGATCTTACTGCTCCATCTGGGTCGTAGGTCATAACATTAATACATTTCACACTTGGTATTATATTCTTATTTAATAAAGAAGTACACATACATATACCCTGTGCCCTGGGCTTCGGACATGACTATGACGAACTAGACGATGTGATGTCTCTCGTGAGAATTTGGATGAAAGAGAGACGATAGACACTGTATGTATCTCCCAGCGGCGGCGAGTCTATCTAAAATAGGGGAGGCCTTGAATATATTCCTTACTAGCGATTGAAATAAAAACAAACAACCTTCCGCCCCTTAAAATTCAAACTTGGACTCGTCGTAACCCTGAGCTGGTTTTCTGAATCCGCTGAGAGTTTCATCTATCGTCTCATGTCCCTCTTTTCACTTCTCTTCTCACGAGGGACATGCGCCGTGTCTAATGACGAACACCCTCATTCAAAGTACTAAATTCTTTCTCACCTGGCCGAACGCTGATTGGAGGTTGGAGTAGATTGGTTTTGTTTTAATCTGTGTTTTTTAATTGGTAATTTGTTAATTTTCATTCCTGACAAAATTAATCCGACTTCCTCGTTCTTCTCTCCTGCTACTGCTCAATGCAATTTCCGAACATGCTGGATCGTACCTTCCCGCTGGTATACTGAAGTTACCCGACAGCTCAGTGTAGCCACTCGACAGGCTCCGGCGGGCTGAAGTTAATTACTGATAGATCAAGTCAACCCTTCAATAGTGCATAGATGGTGCATAGTAACATTAACCTTCCTCGAAAGGATATATCAACGCTGTCAATGGCCCCACAGCCCTTACCAACGCTGTCAATGACCCGACAGAGGTTATCCTAAGTTACCTGATCTTGAAAGCTACTATGATTTGCCATTTCATATCGTTAGTATGTCCAAATCGTGCCATAGCAAGTGTTAATCTGCCCTGTTAGAACTTTAATTATTGGCTGTCGTGTCATTTAAAGGGCTAGTATGACCTGTAGGGAAGTCAAGGTGTAAGTTCAGCCCTCCGCCTCCTGGTTGGGTAGCTACGCTGAATTGTCTGGCCCCGCTAGTTGAAAGTCTGTTAACTTCAGCTCACTCTTCCCGCTCGAATGGATTTAAACTTGAGAAGCCGCTAGGGTGCATCTGCATTGATTTTAAATAAATCATGTCTCCTCACTCATTTTCCTTAGATCACGAATGCATTGCCAATCGCTAACTGCAACTGCAATTTCCACTAGTCCCCTTCATGCTCCAACCACTCTGATAACTTTTGCTATACCGTGGGAAAATAAATAATATGCCCCTGCCTGACAATTGTTGGATTGGGGAGTTTTTGGGCGGATTGGATTTATTTTCAGATTGTGTAAGGGTAATTTGTATCGTAACTATAATTGGTGATAGGAAGGCAACAAAAGTTCAGTTAAGTTAGTCGTAATTTACGTGTCAATTTGATTCGAAATACAAGCTATTCTCTGCTATTCTTGATATGGAGAAATAAATATTTGTAAATATAAATCAAGTATTCAACTATGAATGGTATCAGATGGGATCAGTGCCAGTTATGTAAACATTACATTTAGTAATCTTAGATTAGTTAGTTATTGAGTTTTTAAGAGTATTTAAGAGAGTAGAAGGGGTTTGCAATGCTTGCATCTTTCAGCTAAAACAAGCTCAGATGTGATTTTTTATAATACTTTAAGATTGACTTGAAGTGGTATGAAAGTTTGTTCGATTCTGTGGACGAACGTATGCAGAAACTACGTTAGAAACTATATTTCAATAAGAGTACCCTACCTAACAGTAGAAAGACAATTATAAATACATTTGAATTAACTAACTAACGTAGTTCTGGTTCCGTCAATATACGGGCATGTTGGGGGGCTTTCTGAAACATTGACGTGGTAGATTTACAATAATTTACATTGATATAAAATAAAGACAAAAAGGAGTTATTATATGATACAAATGATACAATGTCCATATATTTTGTGGAATTAATAATCATGACAAATGCAAACGGTGCAATCATCCGGGGTAATAATACGTGAAATCTTGTGAAAATGATTTCGGTGTAGCCAAAGGGGATGGAAGGAGAGGGAGGTCCATTAGATGAAATAGAAAGGAAATGGAAACAATCGACAGAAGGGAATTGAAAAGACATGAAGAATAAGTGAGGGCTCATCCATCATATTTCTGAAAAACATTTCCACTCTGACTCCTGTTTTCCCAGTTCGAATGATTGATTTCCTCTTTCACATCCACTCGCGTACAAAAATATTCATCTCTGTTCATTCACACTATTCACAGTCTATATGAGCCGACGTTCCTTATCCCGAACTCTAGCAGAACACTCGGATTATGTATTCTTACTCCATATTTCACCACCTGACAATGACAATGGGAAGCAGTTGTCAATGTCACACCTTTATGGCTAATCTCGGTCGACGCTTCTTCCTCCGACACTCTCGCGTCGAGATCCAAATCCAAAGCTACTAAAATAAAGGGCGACAATCTCTCAACCGATACTACACACAACATATTGATTCTATGTCTATAACAACTTTAGAGACAAAGGATTGAATTGAGATCTCAGATAAATCCTGGATTATCGTTTGATCCAAAAACTCTCATAGGGTTAGACCCATCCGTACACCTCAATCTGAAAGTCCTTTTGCTTACCGTACTCATCTATCTGATTCCCAGTCTAAACCAAACACCGACCAAATACCAATTCTAGACCAAAGGATTGAACTCTGGGACACCCTTTGACACCGATCGCGATGGGGTTTGCAGGAGTATTGGATGGGTTTAATTTAGAATCCAACGATTCTTTGATCTTGGCTGGAAGAAAGGGAAGCCTTACTCAGAAGCAATTGAATAGATGAAATCAATCAAAAATTCAAAAATCTCAACACAAGCCCCTGAAATCTCACAGTTTTGAATTTCACCGAGGCTGTGTGAACGGAAACAGACGTAAGGATGTCTTTTAGAAGGATCCACACCCCTGGAGGATTTGAGGCTATGACTCTTCCACGGTTGGGTGGATTAGGAAGTTGATTTTGGTTGTGAATTCGGTTGCTCGTGTGCCGTAATGAATGCAAATTATCCTAATTTGTTCCTGAGTTTCTTTCTCGTTTGCATATGAAAGGGAGCTTGAGTGAGTGCATTCATTAACTGCAGTAAACACTTGTCATCCCTTCCATCCCTGCACTCCGACCAAAAACACTTGAACAGCAACCCATGTTACAGTTACAGCCCCACAATGTGGCCTGGCAAAAACTCAGCATCCAGAACACCTCCTACGAAATTGCTGATGACAAAATACTGGATAAATGAGCAAAACATGTTATTCAAATTTGTCCTATCCAGCTTCTTCTTCAAAGATCTTCTTGAGCCAACACAGATTCTACTAAATTAACCCCTCTGGCCAATTCGAGTGTCATATCCCAATTCCCCTCTCCCAGCCCCCCTCATCTCTCAAACTCAAATACTAACCAAACAATAAATGTATGCAGCATTGCTATCGTCATCCAACAATACAATATATCAGATTAAGAACATAAGATTTTTAATAAAAACTAACTCATATTAATTTGCACTTGGGCAGACTGGTGGATTGGGATTTCTGAGCTGATACGTTTTTTTTAGATATTCATAGTCCCAACCATTGTAGTCCTTGAAATCTGCAAACTCGAACTAGGAAATCCCGTAGATTTGAACGTTCTGATAGATTCCTAATAATTCAACTTCATGCTCGGAAATCGCTAGAAAGATACTGAACCTTGGTACTAAAAATTCAGGTCAACGATAATGGTTCACAGGTCAGATGGAATCAAAGTACATACATATAAAAGTACACAAGGGCTTTTACATTACAAGAGGGAAGAAATCAATCAATCATCGATGCGAACTCATGAATCTCTTTTGAGTCTCTCTTTCTTTCTCCCTCTCTCTCTCTTTCTCAGTGAATTCGATGATTGATCACACAGGGCTGTCAGAAAGTCAACAGGGGAAAGCTATAATCTCCCTTAAAAGTGGCTTTTTAGCTGGACAGTCTGGAAGAGAGTGACCTCAGTAAAAACTGAAATTCTCCGTATTCCATTCCTCTTGAGTAAAGAAAATAGAAGATATCCAATGTTCGTACATGACATCATGATGTTTTAAAGGGCCACTTACCGCAATAGTAGTAAGTGGAAAACATCTAGGGCTTTCATATTTTTGTATTATTGTATGCGATTGATTTTATCAAATATAAAATTTCCCCCGGGTAGACATTCAGTGAGAGGAGGCTTAAAAGTTTCTCATGCTCTTGAGTCTTGTGTTCTTGTTCATTGAAGAGACTGGACTAGATTAGCAACTCCATTTTAGCTCTCAACTCTTTCAAATCAATTGAAATTGGCAAGAAATATCTGAAATCTGCGTTATATTTGTAACTTCAATATATTTTCTTTACAACAGTTTCAGGTTATTGAACTAATTATATCCAATAGTGGGAGGATTTCTAAACTTAACTTGAAAAAATGACCGCTTTTACAGGAAATATACAGGAAATACAAGTTGGAGAGTGTGCAGCACTTGGCAGTAGTATGATACAGTGGATACCATATTGTACTGCTTTGCCCTGCAAATCAGAAATGGCAGATATTATTTTTAATTCAACATTTCAATATTTATCAATAATTTATTTTTGTATGCAGGGTTTTGTGAACTTTGCTCAAAAGCTATTTTCCATAGGTCATCTCATTGAGAATATAAAGGGTCAAGAATGACAAAAAATCATAACTCTGTCCTGGACTTATATTAATAATCTATCAATAGATTCAACACCCTGCAGCTTCGACTTTAAAATTAATATACAATGCTAATATTGACATTAACTACGTCTTGGATTCCTCAACACTGTTTGGAGGTTCAATTACAAATTTTGATCTATTGACATATTGAATTAATCAAGGCTCCTGTACTGTTGATACGTACTACCAGGTTTCATCCAAACTTAACAAAACCTTCCCCTACTTACAAATCCAATTTGATGGACTCTATCTTCTTTCAGATGGCTAACTTAATAAAGATCTCGTTCCTCAGAAATATTTCAGAAACCTTAGAAGACAGTAGAAAATGTCTAAATTTTAAAAACTACAAACGATATCCCTTTCCCTTTTCAAAATATATTTACTACAAGTTACATAAAGACTTTGACAGAGCCAATATTAACAAGAAACAGCAACCACAAACAGCAGCCTTTCTTTGATAAGCCATTAAGTCAATTGTCCCTAAGGGGGGTGACAGACTGAAATATTAAAGATGCTGTTGTCGTTGTGCGAAAACGAATTCCCAGCCATTAATTATTATATTCCGTGCAAAAAAAGCCCTTGCAGCTTTTGCTTTGTGCGTAGAGGTTAAAAAAATTCTCTAAATTACAAACAATCTGAAGAATTTGGCCCAGAATCCCAAAAGCATTTTATTAAAGAAGAAATTCCACGTGTTTTCATCCATTTGAAGGTACAACAGTGAATTGCTAACCATTCCTGTATGGGTCATGCATTATTATTATTATCATCGGTATGATTATTATTTTTTTTATTGTTAGTACTACTATTATTGCCATTGCCATCATTATTATTGCACGAACATGATGGTAAGGGCGGTAATAGTTCGTGGTAGTTTTAGTAACCCTGTCCCATTGTCCGTTGTCAATGGACAATCAACTATTGAGGCAGTCAATCATTCCTTCGGGCCAATTTTGATGTGTCGCAATCCCAAGTCGCAACCCCTTCACATTCATCGTCTCATCTATTGTTTCCCTCTGTACAAATGTTCCGTGGTGGTCTTGATGTCTTGGTGCGCCCTATCAGAGCCAAGGTGACAAAGAGTTCAGTTCCCATATTCGAAACCACTCAAGCTCTTCGAGTCCTCATTCATCCTAGGACTTATATTGACATGACAATCTACTGCGTACATCAATCCATCCTCAACCAAGATATTGAGAAGGATAGGAAGCTAATGAACAGAGTCAACAATAAGTTGTAAACAAAGGGATCTTGTTGAAAAGCCCAGGTTTCTTGAAATGCAACAACAATCTTCATCTTCAGAAGGATCCTAAAGTTCTAATCAATTCGCAATCCCTGGTCGGTCTCTTCGTATGTCTGCATCTTGGAGCTATCAAAAGATGTAGAACATATCCTTCCTTCTCTAACTTCCTTTCCGTTTCTGCAACCCATCAACAAGGATCAACTATGAGATAATCACTAGTAGAGTCTTTTATTACGCGTTTTAAAGAAATTGAATAATCTCAAGTCAGACTCCAATCGAGTTATACATGGGGAGAATTCATTTCATTTATAACAAGAGGTTTTAGTGAATGGTTTGAGAGCCCTAATGGCAAATTTAGCGTAACGTTGAATCGCTGAATGTTCAATATGAAGTCATTTACAAACATAATGCATACTTATATAACTACGACTACCGCATCCTCTGAAGTTGTATCAACGTATCCCTATTATTTACAAACCCGCAGAAGTTGGTTTCCTTTTATTATTATTTTTTTGCACTATTTCCTTTGTACTTTTTTCAAAAAACAACTGAGATTAAACAGAGAGAGAGAGAGAGAGAGAGAGAGAGTGTTTTACGTAGACGTTTAAAATCCCAGATAATTTAATTTATGTAAGTAAATAAGCCAAGCCTAAAAATACGGCAAACGAGGCGAATAATGTGGCAGATTTACTTCCCATAAATCCAAAGTCTCTTGTATTATTATGTAGTATTAGTCTGACTGTGCATATTGTTCAAGTCTATTGTTACAAAGTTACAATCTAAGACAGTTTGTAGATCTTTATGAGTTTTTAGCTTTTCACGTGTTTGATATCATTTTATTTTTCAAATGCAATGAAATCCCTTCTTCATCCCATGCATAATTTACTTTTCTGCTTCTCTGGCACCCTGGAGCGTCCGGCCATTAGGGATTAAATATGACTCAATTCATTGACACAATTGAGCTTCTTTTAAACCTGGGCTGAGCAACAATCTTGTGTATGCAATTAGAGTTATGAGCATATAAAATATTTGCATTGGTGCCTAATTGATTATTGTTAATCCCAACAATGGCCCTTCTATTTAATCACTACCAAGAACAACATATCAGTATCTGCTGTCTACTTTCGGTTTCAATAACTTAATACCTCTTACGTGAAGAGAAATTTTTTGATAGGATTGCAAACGGATCATGAAATCGATTGGCATAACAATACAATTTTCGTAATCATATCCAAGACTTTTGAATGAGGGGCAGTTTTTTGTAAATTGTTTTAGGGCAGGTTGTAGGTAGGCAATGGGCAGACGAAGTTATCTATCAAATCCGAACGAGCTTTTCAAAAAGATCTAACACAAAATTACGTAAGGGGAAAATAATTTTTCCCAATGCATTATATTAAAAATGCAAGGTGCATTTGCGTTTGTCCCTTTTGCTAATAATATTTAATTGTGTAAATCATATTTGAATGACTTGTTCAGTATTGGCTAACAGAAGGTGACTTGCAAATGCATGCAAACACACAAAGAGAGGGAGAGAGATTCAACAAACACTTATGATAACTTTTAATGAACAGGCAATTCCCATTCTCCCTAATGACGGCCTTCTTCGTAAAGAAGTTCAGTAGTGTAAACGTAACGGCAGAAATTCAAAGTCTTATCCAATACCCTGCAGACCTAACCGTCCATTCACAGATCCTAATTAATTACAAGAGGATCATAATTAGTGAAGGGATCAGAGATACTCACAGATTTGGTATCAATGACGTCTAAGGTGTTTCTTTATTATCACCTGAACATCTCTAGTTAGAGACCTCACGAGTTTAGAGATTCGAGATGACCCAAAGGTCTTTGCAACATCCCGAGGTATAGAAATTATTAGATGCTAATTTGTGAGAATTATTTTTTGGCGTTTGAAAATTTTTAAAGAAACGATTTATGACTCAAGGGCTTTGTCTTTTGTCTAAAGGTTGATTTACTAAGTAAATACAACGGTTTGCAGGCAGATATGTAGCTGCATATTTGCGGTGTGGTAGATTTTTTTATTGAGTTTTTTTCATCTTTAAAAAAAATAGGCTATGCAACATGTGTGTGCAATTTGCAATCATAGAAGACCAAGTCTACCTCATCTTATACCTAAACGTCCTTGAACCGATATAGATTTATGCAAATTGTGGTTGTGGAATGCTTGAAGATCCACATGACCAAGCAGGACAAGGACCTTCGTATGATTACGAGTTATGCTTTTAAGTCACACCAAGACCTGATTTAACACGCCTCATTAAAGCCCACAAAAAATACTTAAGGGCTGAATTCTTAAATTCTAAGTTGGCTTCAAGTTTGCCATTCTACACAATACATAAAATAGAACGTCTACCGCTATAATAGAACTCGAGTTGGTATTTTTCTTTTGCCTGTTGGTGTCTTGTATTAGTTTTTATATTATGACTTATGATTATGTTTTTTAAGTAAACACTTAGCTGATGACGGAGACCTTAGAATCTTTACACATCTCGATTCTTCATAATCATCCCAATTCAAGTTAGTTCCCTTGATAAAATTAGGAAATTCAAGCCTCAAGTCCTTGCTGCAATGTAATCTCGGCCATGAACACACAAACAACATAAGGAAGAGGAGTATGGACAAATTACCCTAATTTCTCATCTCTAATATAACTCAGATGCCATAAATAAGTCAATCTAATCTCAGTACATAAAGTATAATTTGTGCATCAGTGTACGCATTACGCATCAGTACTTATTTATGTTCAATGCGATAAATACCAAACATATATCACTAATAAGATATATATGTGATACACACATATAAACATGATGGGTTGAAAAAATCCGGGAAATGATTACAAGACGATTAGATTCGCCAAAAGATTTATTAACGACAGTTAATGTCACCTTCGGATACACGAGAATTACAATCATTGTACAAATTGTACACGATGTATTTTCAAGATGTACAGATTGATGATTGTACTTGTGTGTCTTTGTTGCACCTAGAACTTGGAACCATATCACCACCATAAAACACCCTCGCCCTTATCTCTCTCTCTCTCTCTCACATTTTCTAGATTTAGAGACGAAGGAAAGTGAAAAGACTTGAATCGTTTGAATAGAAACGGCCTAATCATCCTCAGACATAATTGAACATACACTAATACACAAACGGACATTTGATTCCAACATTAACTGTCAAATTCACCCCAACGGCTCCAAATTGTATTTGACTGTGTGTGTACACTTGTAATTTTACAAGATGAACCTATACAGACTAGAGACGAATAATCTGAATATGGAACATACCCAATTTTTTAAAGACTTGACTGTCTCTCATATAATATGATGCTTTGTTATTGAAATTTGAAATCATGCACATCATCCCTTATTGTCACCTATTCCATATATTCCCCATTATGCTTAGCCACTTTCAATGTTCCAAACTTCTTTTGAAATCCACCTATCCTTCCTGGGATGCCACTCCAAAAAGAATATCGTCTTTTTGGTATCATCCGCATTCATTATTCTTCTGTATTCTTATGAGCTTAGTGTAACATATGATGTTTAACTATAAATAATAATAATGCTTTAGAAAAAAATCAATATTACAAACTCAGAATCCATTGAATAGGAAAAGAAAAAGGGGAAGAGAGATTCCTTAAATAATAATTGCATCGTCAAGGCTGACTTATATTAGAATATTGCAAACTTCAAAATTTCCAAGCTGTCATTCGGCAAGATGTACGAGAGTAGAGATTTCCTATTACGTACATTCATTCAAACGTCTCGACGATATGTGATGTCTCATCAACTCTCATTTTGTAGAAGGACACATTGGGGATTTCTAATGCTGACAAATTTGTCCCCATTCACGAGTAAAATCCACATTTAACTCTTGCATATATTTTGTATCAATATATCAGCATGTCAAAAGCTGTGGAGCTATGAGGAATTAGAAATTGTCCTTTAAAAGGCAAGAATTTAATAAATGCAGATATGTTTTTAACTCTAGTCTTCTCTTGGACTTGAAATAGCTTGATGAACTTGATTAAGCATAAATATAAATAAATTATCAATCTAAAGATCCTTTATTGTTTAGAATTTAGAAAACCCACCTCCACATACTGAAGTTGAGGGAGAGTAGCAATTTGTGTGGATTTAATTACTATTGTCTCTACCGTAAGATGATAAGATGTGATAAGTGCAGATTCACTAATTGTCCGATTTAAGCAAAAAAAAAGCCCCCACTAATTAATTACATGAGCTCTCGTGGTCAGTGATGTACTCAGCCTTTAAAAATACTTTGTAGGTGAAATAGTTTTAGACGGGTATGTGTGTATAGAATTAAAAGCTTGATCAAAGGATTATCCCTCTCGTCCTCCCATCCTGAAGGTAATGAAGTGCAGAGGAGCTGTCAAATATGGATTAATTGCTAGGAGAGAAACTGCCTGCAATTAATGATGGAGATGATTCCGAATGAAAGGGTGAGGTGATAGAAATCTGAGAAAAAAGTGAATGGCCATTATTAGCTGATTAGTTAGCTATCTACTGCAGGGATCTGTCTCGTTATTATTATTAGTGTGTTGTACAAGCACGGCTTATAAAATGAATTCTTGTCGGGGCAGAGGAATTAAGAAATGAAAAGCTCCGTGAACTATTGACCGACTTTCTTCCCTCTTTTTTTAGATTGAAAAGGCCCTCATGATCGATCAAGTGGGGTTTAAAAGTTTTTAAATGTTATTTTCTCATCTTTTAAACAAGAGATTTAATAAGAGAGAGTCCATACACACCCCCACTGCTACGTACGTTACCTCTTTCCACTATACGATGTACACGCACTTGGAACCCGCTGAAAGTACTCGTCCCAAAATCTTTTATCGCCACGAGATATTGCAAGTTGGGAAAAAGGCTTGAGAAGTCTAAAACACTCTCAGGTTAATAAGTCCACTTGAGATTGTTGAGAGTAAGTGGATGTAAATAAGCTCTAGTCACTCCTCTAGAAATGAAAATAATAGTTTATCACATCTCTTCAATTTGTATGGAATTCATTTCTATTATCGTCTGTCTTTAAGCCTTATTTGGCATAATACACATCTTTTAAAGTCCTTAGCTTCTCGTCTACAAGTCTTCTTCTTGGTCGTCGTCCTTTGTGAAATTTCCTCCAAATCCTCCCTCACGTGTTGCACATGAGTTTGGAAATTTTTATTCCATTACAAATGGTGGGAAGTTAGGGTAGAAGTTTTTAAAGCTGAGAATTTTTTTTCAAAGTTCAAACAAGGAAACTTTATTTCTAGGATTTACTCTGGTTTTCTTTATTCCTAGTTATTGGTTTACATGAGGATGCAGGTACATGAGATTTTATTGTTGCATTTCATTTCATTTGTGCGGGGATGGGTGTTTCGATAGAAAAGGATGGTGTATACATAAGTAACAATGGTGGTATCATTATATTTTTATCAAATAAGAGTAAAATCCCATTGAATTGGATAAGTTAGGTTGATAGGTGTCTGTATGCTTTTATTTCCTCTCTGATCTCCTCCCCATGATTTCATGCAAAGAACATCAAGAGAACTAAGGAGAAACGGAGGTGGTGATGATGAGCTTCCACTGCTTCTATAGAGAAAGTAATAATATTATCATTATTATTATAATCCTATTATATGGGCCGTAGATTAGTTGGAAGATGATCATAAATGGCAAATGTCGTGATTATTTTAATATCTAATCCTTTTTTATTATTCTACACTTCCACACTACTTGAGAGAAGGACAGGTTGGAGAATATTATTATTAGAGCCCCCTCCATTGAAATTTAAAATCTTTAAATAAAAGGCTAATTGTGTAAGAAATCGGAAGACTCCTCCATTCTATTCACTTTTTTGTCTTTTTTTTCTTCCCAGAAAATAGGAAGGGAATTAAATGGCAGAGAGTTTGAATTGTATTATATCACATTGCAACTATAACCTATCATTATCCTCATCATCATCTTCCTTAACGTCTTAATCTTACAAGTCTCTTCTTGAGGTGTTGATCAGAGTGTCTTAAAGCATAAAAGTAGTAGAAGGTGTCATCCGTCTACAGTAAATAGCTCGTCGTTTTTCCATTCTTTGTGTCATAAAATCGAAACAGGTTGTTTATGGCCCAATTCCAACTTTCTGTCCATAGTTTTTTCAAAGTAATGAGAGCAAATCCCTCTGTTTGTTTTTTGTCATTTATTTTGAAGTTTGAGGATTGTCTCTGCTAATTCCTTATTTCTTGTTTACCACACCCGGTGGTAAGGTTTAGAATTGGCTCGCCGTAGATCATACAAACAGAATGAAATAAGCTTTTTGAGGGTTTGCCTAGGTATTTTGGAGACTAGATTTTAAGATTGAGGACCCTCTACCGGGCCTCGCATGACGATGTTAGATCGTTGAATGTGACAATCGGACAATTGACAGTGTATGTAACTATGAAGAATAATGGGAGATGACCCCCTGATGGGAACAATGGATTAGTGACTAAGCCGAGAGGCCCCTCCACTACTACTACTATCAGCTCTCAGCTCTTTACACCGATCTACAACCACCTCTTGTTTATTTTTAGCCCATTATTAAACAAGGCGAGTTATTATAACATCCATCATATTTCCTAACTAACAATTGACTGAGGATGGAACAAGCGCTGACTTGGTGGGCTGTAATGTGATGAGGAAACTTGCAAGTATTATTACAAGCTTCTACATTGTTCTATAATTATTTCTCACTCATCTTCCCACCCATCGGTTCTCTGACGGCTTCTTTTCTCCAAAAGTTACTTTCCATTTCTGGTCTTCCTACAGAAGCCCTTTTGATTTCCCACCCTTCCATCAATGTAATTGGAAGGGAGGGCCGATTGTTAATTGTGATGTCACAAGTAGTCATAACAGATCGGGGACTGCTCAGAGGAGTTCATACTTTTGACAATATGATGATCCATAAGTGTATAAGCTCTTGTCCAAACTGTGTTTATCAGGGACTATGAAAGTAATTAATAATGGCACATGGTGCCCACACTTTGATGGAAAGTTATTGGGGCTCTTTGATTTTCCGTGACGGAGAATTTGAGAGAGAATGGGAGATGTGATGGACAGATGTGTTTGGACTCATAAGATTTACTTAGGAGCTAAATGCAATAAAATGGAATTCGAGGTGGCCCTAGTCCATAAATATTAACATAATAGGTAATTATGATTTAATTCATTCATATCAATTTCGTCTTTAGTTACGCTTCATGACTTGAATTTAAAACAGTATGAAAATTTACCACAGTCAATCGTTAAGTTTTTAGTAGCAGTTATTGTGCGAAATATTTATCGTTCAGAATTACTATTAATGTTATATTAATAGATAATGATCCTGTAGCCGTTTGAAAAAACCGTTGTTTCAAAAATCATTAATTTTCAATAGCAAAAGGGTATCAAATCTTAATCAAAATAAACTATGCCAATGCCTTAACCCAATTCCAAAAACCATAACAATCATCATCACTCACGCCAATCAGCAGACCAAAGTCTTACTAACTTTAGTCTTACTACTGCAACCCCCCAGACTTCAAAATGGAACTAAAAACCTCAAAATATTATTGCAAATACCGTGAGAACCACTTAATCATACCCAATGCCTCAATCCTACAATACCAAGTGTACAAATAGACCAGACCAACTACAATACAACAGCAAGCTTAAATGATCTCCATCATTATCAGAAACATAGTAGAAACATCAAGCTATCAAGTCTCAATTTAATTAATTGAGGCACAAGGTTTAGTTTTTAAAAACTAAATAGTAAAAGTGAGGCAAGGGGGGGGGGTCCACTATCAAAACGTAACCTAAAGCCCTACAAACACAGGGAAAGTTCCCAGAGTGGGTCTTTTATGCCCTCTTGTCAATCGCCAACATCTGTGGCATTAAGAAGGCATTTAAAACCCACAAACAAAGATCATATTGAGCAGATCTGAAAGCATAATAAGATATGAAACAGAGTCAGAAAACTGAAGAATTGAATGAAATAACCACAAAGGATGGCCAATATAAAAAATATTGCTAGGGAAGATAAAGTGTACAGATTGTGGATGGATAATGAGAAATGATGGATGGAAAGGTTGTTCCTAGACCGCATGAAAAATTGCATAAAAATCGTTAGAAGATAGTGAGAGGACAAGATCAAGAAGAAAAGCGAAGGGACTCAAGACGAGGATTATGGCATTGCAAGCAATCATCTTTGGGATGTTATGCATCTCTTTGGCCTCCTCTGGATTCACGATGCTAGCAATTCCTACCACTAACTTAAATCTATGTGGGCCATGGGATCTCCCTACTAATTTTTTTTTCGAAAAAAAAACAGACAGGGGGCTCAGGTGAGTATAAATACCTAGGACTATCTCTATTCGTACCTCAGATTCTAATTCGCATTCCAACCGTCATCTCTCCACTTCTCATATTCGTCCACGTTTCTGCAAGTGCATAGACCCAGAGGCTACGTATTGACAAAAACTGTATACACAACAAGTGCATAAGAGTTCTCAGGATTAATACCAAGTTTGAGATGGGAACCGTCCTAAAGGTACTTGCATACGAAAGGCTTGCTTCGTTTTCGGCGAATCGTGGCGTATAACTTAGGAGACTTGCTCCGAGTTGCTCTTCTGTATTTAAGTTTGTTATTATTGTTGATCAGATAGCCGTGTTGGTCCTCATTGTGGGATCAAGCACGGGACTCCGGACAAGGCGAGGTGGGTCTTCGGGAGGAGGTGGTGGCGGAAGTGGTGGTGGAGGTAAGATTCCTCATTTGTTTATTTGTTACTTCCTTGCCTATAAGCTCGACTACAGGCTGCAATACGAGGGCAGACGAGATGAGATAACCCGGTGGATTAGTCTCTTGCGACTAAGTATTTACACTAATGGGAGGATTTAAGCCCCAGATAGCGGCTTATAGGCAGGGAACCGGACATTGTCAAGGAGTTCTGGACAGTAAAAGGACAGAATGACTTATTCCGAGATTGTGACATCCGGAGGTCTCAATACCTACAACATACAGAGATACAAACAGTAACTGACGAATGGTTTAAGGGGGCAAAGGCGGATTCAGTCTAAGTTCCCTTGGGTCCTTATTCATGGGACTTGGAGGAGGAAAGGGCGGTGGAGGCGGCGGAGGTGGAGGAGGATGGGGCGGAGGAAGCAGTGGGGGCGAGGGGGGCAAAGGAGGCTATTCTGGAGGTGGTGGTGGACAACAACAAGGCTCGTCTGGATACATTGTAATCACACCGATTGCCTCAGGTCACTAACGACTTATTGACTCTGACTTCTGACACTTGAATTTTACTGAAAGGCTTCTACTTCTACTGCTACTATTAGTCAGATTAGCTTTTCCAACGATTTCAAATCATCTAAAACGGCACTCTCTGTATTTTTATGTTCCAGGTGGAGGTGGATACAGCGGTGGTAAGGACTCCTAGAACATTTATGTTCATGAAAATAATAGCATTGCCTCTTTAGTCGATATTGCAAGGAGATCATAAATTTTAAGAGTTCCTAGTTTAAACTGATTTAATTCCCTAATGAGGTTTAAAGGTTTAATCAACATTTATTGAAGAAGAGAATATTAAGTAATTAAAAAGCCATAAGCTCTTCTACAAGAAGACTTTTTGAATAGGAGATTAGAGACAATAGAAAGGTTTACACGCATTGATTTCAAAAGCCAGTCGGTCTCTAGACAAAGGCTGAAAAGTTGTATTTTGCATGAAAGGGAAAGCCGGAAGAAGGAAAGTGACTTTGTTCAACTGTGCCTTTGTTGTATAGGTGGTGGCTCTAGTAGTGGTGGCTACTCTGCACCTGCCCCATCCGGACAATATGGTAGCACCTTTTTGTCCAAATCCATGACGAAAATGTTTTAAATTTATTTTGTATTGGTAGCTAATTTACTCAATTATATTCCAATAATAGGCTCCCCATCGGCTGGAGGTGGAGGAAGCAAGGGAGGTTCTTCTCAACAATACGGAGCCCCGTCAACCTCTGCCAGCCAGTACAGTGCACCCCCATCACAGGGATATGGTATGAATAGTGTTTAATTAGATATTCATTTACGATAGGCAGGTCAAATTAAGACATTCGAATAGTATATATTTGAATCAATGGATTATATTTAGGAGCCCCATCATCTGGTTCTGGAGCAAGCAAAGGTAGCAGTGGTTCCAGCCAGTATGGTGCTCCAGCACAAGCACCAGCGGCTAACTATGGTTCCCCAGCAGGTGGACAAAGTGGTGGATACTCTTCCGGAGGTTCCGGTTCTGGAAGTTCTTCATACGGAGCTCCTAGTGGTGGAGCATCTAGCGGTGGTTATTCTTCCGGTGGTCAAGGTGCTGGAAGTGGGGGCTACTCTTCAGGCGGCCAAGGTGCTGGAAGTGGGGGTTACTCTTCAGGTGGGCAAGGTTCAGGAAGCGGTGGATACTCTTCAGGTGGTCAAGGAGCCGGAAGCGGTGGATACTCTTCAGGTGGTCAAGGAGCCGGAAGCGGTGGATACTCTTCAGGGGGTCAAGGAGCCGGAAGCGGGGGATACTCTTCAGGCGGTCAAGGTTCAGGAAGCGGTGGATATTCTTCAGGCGGTCAAGGTTCAGGAAGCGGTGGCTACTCTTCAGGAGGTTCAGGTGGAAGCTCTTCATATGGAGCCCCAGCCGGAGGCTCAAGCGGTGGCTATTCTTCAGGAGGTCAAACTGGTGGAACTGGTGGGTACTCTTCAGGAGGTTCAGGAGGAAGCCCTTCATATGGAGCTCCAAGTAGTGGTGGATCAAGCGGAGGTCAAGGTGGAAGCAGTGGAGGCTACTCATCAGGAGGTCAATCCGGCGGCAAGGGTATGTCAAAATTTGATGTTTAAATGTTTAAAGCCCGGCTTGTACTTTATCGTTAGTTCGGCAATCCTACTTATGTTATTTTTATTTATTTTAACATGAGTAAGACAGCGTAAGTAATGAGAAAAGATAAAGTATAAACCGGGCTTAATATAACCTAACCATGATTGGTAATACCTCATTCATAGTACAGGTTCTTCTTTCGCTTTTGATTTATTAATGTTAAATTTTAAAAAAAACTTAACATGAGTAAGATATCAAAAGTGAAAGAGAAAGTAAAACGTAATGCTATAAATGAATTTTACGATTTATAATGTCATTTTTAGGAGGTAGCAGTGGATACTCGGCCCCTGCCCCTGCTCCACAATCTTCTTACGGTGCCCCAGCGTCAGTTCCAGCTCCACAATCTTCATATGGTTCTCCAGCTTCAGCTCCTCAGTCTTCATACGGCTCCCCAGCCGCTGGTCCTCAGTCATCATATGGTGCCCCTGCATCTGCTCCAGCCCCTTCTCAGCAATACGGAGGTCCAAGCGGTAGTGGGTCTCAAGGTGGTAAGTATCGTTTCTAAATAGGAGAGAATAAAAAAATCCAAAATCTCGAATAGCATGAAACGAACATCTTATATATAGGTAGCGGATATTCCGCACCAGCCCCTGCTCCACAACCATCTTCCCAGTATGGTAAGTCAAACACAATTAGACATAAAAATTGACTTTCAGTTTTGATTTAATTTCTACATGCTTTTTTCCAGGATCCCCAAGCAGCAGTGGAGGCCCACAGTATAGTGCCCAAGCTCCAGCTTCCAACTATGGAGCTCCAAGCGGTTCGTCCGGAGGTACTTAAAATATTCTCCTACTACTTTTGATGGAAACGTCCAAGATAAATTTTGTAATGATTTTATAATATTGTTTTTAATAGGATTTGGTGCAAGCACTGGTGGTTATAGCTCCGGAGGAGGTGGAGGATCTTCGCAATACGGTGCTCCAGCTGCAATTCCTGCATCTGCTCCTGCTCCTAGTCAGTCTTATGGTATGTTTGCAAATAAATCTCGATACCACTTTTGAAATACGAGATCATTGTGACTTGGAATTTCAGGTTCCCCTCAACCGCAACCTGGATATGGAGCTCCTTCAGGTAAAATAAAATTCTAGTTTCTGTCATAAGCTGAATTTTCAATGATTTTGCAACTAATTTTTATGTTTTGATTCTTTAGGAGCCGGTGGATCAAGTGGCAGTGGATCTCAACAATACGGTAAGTTGCAGAACTTTACTTAATTAAATTCTATCCATAAAACGTTGCGACATGATCAGTTAAAGTAATTTATTTACACAGGAGCCCCTTCAGCCCCTAGTTCTTCGTATGGTAGCCCACAAAAGGCCCCCCAATCTGGTTACGGAGCTCCCGCACAGCCAGCCCCTCAACCTCAATCTGGATATGGAGCTCCTTCCGGTGGCCAGTCTCCTCCTCCTTCTACTAGTTATGGTAATAAATAGTACTATCACTTAATGTGGCCTTCCAACTTTAACTCAACAACTTCCAAGTCTCAGTTCTGAGGTTATAACTAAGGTTATTTTTTACAGGTTCACCCCAGCAATCGACTGGATCTGTAGGTGGTGGTGCAAAGAGTGCTGGTAAAAGGAGTTTATTCCGACATTTGATTTTGAGACGATCCATTCATCAAGTAATTTAATCATTTCAATACTTAAAGGTTTTGGAGGATCAGCTCCTTCAAGTAGCTATGGAACCCCATCTTCCCCAAGCCAAAGTTATGGTAGCCCACAGAAAGGAGGTGGAGGACAACAAGGAGGTTATTCAGGAGGAGGGTCCAGCGGCGGTCAACAGGGAGGTTATTCAGGAGGCGGTTCAAGCGGAGGTCAACAGGGAGGATACTCTGGAGGTGGATCAAGCGGAGGTCAACAAGGAGGTTACTCTGGAGGCGGATCAAGCGGAGGTCAACAGGGAGGATACTCTGGAGGTGGATCAAGCGGTGGACAACAGGGAGGATACTCTGGAGGTGGATCAAGCGGTGGACAACAGGGAGGATACTCTGGAGGTGGATCAAGCGGAGGTCAACAGGGAGGATATTCTGGAGGCGGATCAAGCGGAGGTCAACAGGGAGGATACTCTGGAGGTGGCTCATCCGGTGGTCAACAGGGAGGTTACTCTGGAGGCGGGTCAAGCGGAGGTCAACAAGGAGGGTATTCAGGAGGCGTCTCATCCGGTGGTCAACAGGGAGGTTACTCTGGAGGCGGCTCAAGCGGAGGTCAACAAGGAGGGTATTCAGGAGGTGGATCAAGCGGAGGTCAACAGGGAGGTTACTCTGCAGGTGGCTCAGCCGGTGGTCAACAGGGAGGCTACTCTGGTCGTTAAAACTACTAGGAAATATTTTGTATCGTTAGTTAGGTTGTGAACATCACTTGATTTATCTGTCCTGTGTTTTAGGCTAGACTCACATTTTATTTTTGTTATCAGATGAGAAGAATATTTATTTTCTTATCTATTGTACCAAGCCAATTTTCCACGTGGACTTGTTGACAAGTGATGAGTTTTGTCATGTGTGATGTGATGCAAAGTGATGTCCAGGATACTTTGAAGATTTCAATATTTTTATGCGCTGAAATCAGAATGACAAATAAACCGAATATTTGTACTCATGAAACTACCTGGTTTGTATTTTTTTTTTACTGAACAATAATTATTGGAATTATTTTAAATTCAACGCTTTATCGATATTTTAGCATTTAATATTTATTTCAGCTATCGTAAATTCACAGGATTTTTCAAGGTTTTATTCACTAAAAGCCTATCTAGCTAGTAGTATCTCCAAAACTAAATTTCCTAGCCATCCCATTCTCTCCCGTCACCCGTGTGTGTTCTTACAAAATCTTTATAGTTGAAAAACCTTTATAAGCTCTTAAAAAAATTAAAAACCTCATCCGAAACAGCTGAAATGGATATTCTCAGAGACAAATTAAATTCTGTCACATTTTAAAATAGCTTATCAGTCAATTTCACTCCCAAGTCAGATCTTTGAGAAGAAAGCTCGACGTAACGTTTACAGCCCTTTTAAGCCCTGGCACTGTTAAACCCCAAGTTACCCAAAGTAAAGACTAAAGCAAGGAAAAACTTTTTAAATTATCCAAGTATAGTGTCATTAGGGTGACTAAATTAATGAGTCTCATGAGGGGCAATTACCTAATTAGAGTGGTAGCACTGCACAGGGTGATGTAGTGTCATTTCACACAGGCGTCAGTCAGCTCATCAGCCAGAAACTGAATTAGTACCCCAAAAACTTCAGAGTCTTGAAGCAATCTCGGTCTCATGGTTTCATTGTCGAAATAGCAGAACTTATCTCGTTTTTATAAGCGCGCTGTATGCTGTAAAAACTTAATTTATGAACCAAACCTCCTGCAGTTCATCTAAAGGACTCCAGCTACATTACAAATTGCTCACATTTTCAAAATTGTAGTTCTTCAAAAATTTATTCAAACATTAAAACAGCGATTTATAATTTGAATGTCAATTGTTGACCCTAATGAACTTAACTACCTACCCTGTGCATTGGAGTTTTTCAATTCACCTTCTATCTGACTGTGTATTGTGTTTTTTAATTTTCCTTATAGCCGTAAATGCACAGGTTAGGTACAGTTTAGGTCATCAGACTCAACATCTGAACTTTAAATTAGAAATCGATGCTGGAATATTAATACTATTATTACATATTAAAAGAATTTCAATTTTTTAAATGTGTAAATGCAAACGAAATCTTTGCGATGAAGTATAAGAGGTGTTTTAAGGTTCTACAGTGATTAGCTAAACTGAGATAAATTCAGCGATTTGGCCTTAAGACAAATAGACTGGGATAACTTCAAGCCAGTAAAAACTTTCCCAATTTTTTAAAACTCATTTACACCCACACCGTTTCTCCTCGACTCCATTAAACTCATCAGGAATGGTTCTAGAAGTGATGAGGGGACATGAGGGCAGAGGGGAAAGCGTCCTCTTGAACTTTTCTTCAACTCCATGCACCATAATCTTCTTATTCCCAAATGATAGTAACCTTTTAAGAGACATGTCATGTAGGAATATCACTCCGAAACCAAAAAGCTTTACTTTCAAAACTTTCTTTACGGAACGGACCACAGTGAAAGCCGGTGCAGTGGCTGTGGTAGTTAGTGTATAATAGATCAAAAAAGTAGTATCATGATTTTATAACCGTCTCCTCTTCTCTGCTTAGAATGATTGAGTAGGTGATTTTGAGAATCATGTATTAAAAGAGGGTGAGGATTGTGGGCTGGCAGAGGCAACCGGGTTGGCCAAGGAAGATGAGAAGGCAATAACTCCTAAGAGGTTTGTGTAAAACGGAAGAATAAATAAAAGTGGACACGGGTGAGAAAGTGTAATCGAGTCCCATTAAAAATTAATCAACTGACTGACCCCCACATCCCATAATCTTCCCTTTTATTGAGCCACTTAGATCCCACCCTGGGGCTTGGCTCTCAATGAGATGAGTGAACTCTACTACTAAAACTGTATCAGATGATGACTCATATGAGGAGGTAAAATGATGGTCATAATTTCACCTGGTTTTGAGACATTTGCCCATCATGACTTCATGGACTCAGTGCGAGGAAGGCCGCCCTCAGCCCTAACCTTCTTATCTAAGAGTGTCTTTAAAAGTGAAAGAACCATGAGCACTGCAATAAGTATGTACTTGGCTCAAACATCAAACACTAAATTCTGGCTAAATTGATAAACCACTTTCTTTACTTTCTCTACTACGTCCTCTTTATTTAGTTACTTGCTCAACCCGGGCTTTATTTCCAAAAGACTTCGTTCCTTTATACATGTGGTTTCCGGTGGTCGGGGTGCAGTCAGTTATGTACCTCTAGTCTAGTTTTTCAGACCGATTTCCGCATCTAATTATTGATACACGTCTTATCTTGAGAAGGAGCTGGATCGTATAAAATACTCTTATAAACTGGATTTTATTACAGAGCAATAGCAATGCGGAATTCGCAATCATTTTTTCGAATCCAATATTCAGCTCTAGATGAAAGTCGGATGTATAAAATGCACTTATGGCAATAATATTATCTACTCCATATTTCATACATACGGCTTCATTAATAAATGCGGAGTAGGTGAGTTAAAGTTAAGCAATGCTTCTAAAATTGGACCGATTCCTCCGAATATCCATCTGAACTTTTTTATCATAGATTTTTAAAGAAAGCTGAGTAGCCTTTCAAAAACTATATCAAACCCACGCCGAAAACTCTTTGGCCAACAACATACAAATTTGAGGGAACCGGAAATGGAGAAACTGAGCTGATCAAATACTAAGAATCAAGTCCCCTCTTCACCCACCCGCATCCCTCCCTGATAGATGAAAAGGATGCCCGGGGCCTATCTCTGGAATCATTATATTTCAAAGCTATTAAGTCGCCCCCTTTATAAGCCTTATGTCCATACTTGGCTTGAGGGTAGAGCAAGTGAGGGGTAGTTTGAATTAAAGCAGATCCCAAACCGTCGCAAGTCCTCTCTAATAGCTCAGTCCATACGTTTTGAAGTTATTCCGTGTAAAGGGCCTCAAGTTGTTGTTATCTTCTGTGGCTCGTCTCACTGTTCCATTTGATTGGGAGGTGACTGGAGTTTATTTTCTTCAGCTCCCTCCATCCACAGTTAAACAAATACCCCGTTCTGCACTCATTTCGTCTTCAGTCTCTTCTCTCCCGTCTTCCTGCCAACAACATCCTCCAAGAACAAGTAGGACTTACACACACATACTCACACACACGTTCCAAAAAGCGGAAAGCTATCTACACCTACCTTGGCCAACATTAAAGTCTCCTAAGGCCTCCAGTATCTCATCATTCTCATCCCTGAACAAATTCTATTCTCCACCCAAAAGTCTCTTGAACCTTATAGTTGTGTCTCTTGGCCCCGGGTCAAACTACTTGGATTAATCCCTTCTAAACCAATCACATTTGTCACACTGACCCTTCCCTGTCACGAACCACAGCCAAGGTACATCCATACATATCTCACCCACACACATGCTTTACAAATAGGTATATGTCTTATGTGGTCACTCTGTCGTGGTGGCTTGCTACTTTCACTTTTACAAAGAACTTTGGACCGAGTATAAGGTGGATATAAAAAAAGCGAATAGGACACATGAGGGATTGATATTTCTAACTGTGGTTCAGTTACTGACTGACCCTCTAGGGCTAGTGGGTACATATTGGGGACATTTCCCTTCCGGCTTGTGTGTGCCACAGGAGGAGAGACAGGAGCGGTGTGGGAAAGGCAGTGAAAGGGCCGAAGCTTTCACTCACTTTTTGTCCCGCTGAAAAGATTCCTGGGATTTCAAAGTGTGTTTTTGTATTTCGAACTACTTAGCCTCTCCGTTCTTGTATTAGATCGACGGAATAGGGAAAAAATCTAGAGGGATATATGTGTGGACCAATGTTGGAGAGTACTATGGTGGTGGTGGTGGTATGTATTATGTTGGATGTATAGTGAGATTCGTTTTGTCGGGCTTGGTTTAGTGCTAAAAAAGAAAGTTCCCAATTTTGGAAATCAAAGCACACAATAAACAGAGTGCCAATATTTTTAATAGACAACGGGGACTCTTTTGAGCCCAAAGTTTTGTGGTGAAAAGTGGAAACTTTTTCCCCTTCCAATTCCTTTTTTCTGGGCCAAATGGTAAAGTTTTTACTGGTGGGGATTTGATTTTGATTTTTATTCAACTGCCCCGTCTTCACAAAAAAGTATACAAGGCCGCTCCATACATAAATACACTATTGGAGCCGAGAACTAAGAGTGGATCTTCTTCCTTAGTCTACCGTCTCTGGATCGTTGCAAGTAGTGGATGACAGAAAAGTCTAACCCACTAGTACCAGTACGGCATACTTCACATCAGTCGTCAAGTCGTCAGACACAGAGGACTAACGGGACTAAACCCCACGTCCTTTTACTTTTACTTGAAAGTTGGGCTGGGGGCTCTGAAATATACGGACACTCTCCTCCTCCTCAGCACACAAGTAACTCACAAGATAATTAATTACATATTGGATTTACAAGATTAAAACGGAGAGTGAGTTTACCCTTACAAAAAAATAAAAAGTTCCTCCCTTTACGCATTAAAAAGTGACTCGGTACTTTTTCTAATGAGAAACTTCACTAATTGATCAACTTCCAAAGTTCGGCAAAAAATAAATAAACTCTCTCTTCTTAGTATCCAGCCACGACTTTAAAAACTAAGAAGTTGGAAAATACTATTTTAACCAAGTTCTTAATATACAGACATAAACTATTCCGATAAACTCACTCCGACTTTGTTCAAGATCAATTCGAAACATCATCTTGAGGGACACTCATACAAGGTTTGCTCAATTTTTTTTCTTACTTGCATAATATGGATTGGATTTTTTAAAATTGTCAGAAACTCAGTCACACAAAGTCACCTCTGACCTCATTGGATTCAAGCATTAGAAGTACAAGGCATTAGAAAGTTCTACAGAGCTAATGGCTCTAGGGTCATTACAAGGGGAATCACTATCATCGTAAATGTTCGTTAATGGCCATGTTCCTTCTCAGATTTGCCTCTCTAGTCCTACATCCTCTTGGCTACTAAAAAGACCTCGTTTTAAAACTTAATGGCAATCAAACGAGCCCGGACTACATCCTATGCATCCACTTATCCCATAACTTGCATTGTGTGAAACACACGGTCAACTCTGATAACGGAGAGATATTCACTTTCTTTATCCCATCCGTTTCATATCACTGAGCCATTACCTACTGCTCAAAAATAGACTCGGAATTTACACATGCTCCCAAAAACCAATTAGCTGGCTGAATTAATTCATCCTTTCATAATTTACGGTCCACCCGTCAAACTAAACAACTTCATTTAGTCCTGACCGTAAATGTATTGACTCAACATGAAATAGCACCACTACTAAACTACTAACTCATTACACACACAATTATCTAAGCCATCTTCTCCCTATACAATCTCATCTCTCCCATCATAATCCATAATTCATCCAAATTAAGCCACTAGTTAGCGGCTCATCTTGCCACATTGCCCAGACCAACCCGCCTCTATTTCCTTTACTGGTAATTGCACTCTCCATCAAAAGTGTTGACGAGTGCAAGAAATGAAAACTATCACGAGCATGAAAATCAAAAGCTATTTGATACCTATTGAAATGAATCAAACTGATAGACTCACTATAATGTATAGGGAGTCCTGAACTGTAAAGTGGTGAAATTATTGGCCAAGGGGTACACTTGAAACAGCAAATATCTAATGGATTGATGTAAAATTCTAATAAGGTGTCTTAAGACAATAAGATTGTAAAAGAAAAAGCTAAAGCATAAGAAAGTGTTAAAGAAAGTGATGAGGAAAGAGGAGAGTTGCCCTAACGGGTTTAAATCCTCGACAGACTTCCCAATCTTCTCCTTTGATACTTTTCGGGGGAACCGGGTCTGACATGAATTTGTCATTTGGGCTCTCATAATAATCGGACTAAGTCGAGTCCTCCAAGCCCTCGTATCCACGTACGGATAGATATAGGGACTTGTTACTGGAACTAATGGTAAAGCTATCTCTCAAGAAGAGATGTATTATATTGAAGATCTCTCTCTCTACTCTCTTTCCATCTGAGAAGATGATGGCAAGTTGGCCAGGGCAAACAAAAGCTTTGGAATATATAGAGGAAGAAGAAGAAGATTCATGCAAATCACCATTCATTCTACCGGCTATGCCCCCACCACCACAAACCTGCAAAAAAGCATTAGCGGATTTAAATGTGGATTCTAGAGTGCTCTTATTTAATGAGCTTTTCGTGTCCTGCTCCTTCCGTCCTTATAAATCCCTCTGCCTCTTCCTTGGGATACTTTGGGACTAAGGTAACGACCTCGGAGACCTGTAGTCAACTTGTAGTAGTAGTTTGGAGCACTGGGGTCTACAAGGGCTATATCATGTGTAGGGGATTGAATTAAGGACCTTTTGTTTGTTGGTCTTTGCTCTCAATTTCCTCTGAGGGCCTCCAGATTTTTTTCCACCCAAATTAAATGCATGAAATGACTTGGTGGAAGTTCGTGGAAAATTATAGAGAAATCTCATTTGCCTTCAAGTGCATGTGGAGTAAGCTAGGGAGTTAAAAATTTAAAGAGCTTTTCCAGATTATGAAATGATATTACCCAGTGTGTAGAGAAGTCCTTTTGAAAACCGACTTGGTTATCGTCAATCCTCAGCTTCCCATTTCGCTCAATGGAACTATGTAACTGTTATGGTGAAGTATTTGAGTTCCCTCTTCCCTGTACACGCACGATGGCTCTACGTACAGAGTTGGGTACACCACTATGGGTCATGATACGGGGACCAAGTTGTAACGAGTGGCCAGTGGCGTGTATTCGTAGACTATTGGGGACGTAGGGCGTTTAAAAAATGAATATTCCAAGTCGGCTGGAAAAATGAGATGCGGTTTTGGTCCTTTTTTGCACTAATCGTAAGATTCATCTGTTACCGGTGGTGGTGGTCGTGGGTGGCTGTAGTCTGTGGTGACTGCTTTGGCTTGTCTATGTTGTTTAGGAACCAGTCAGAGAATACTAATATTATGTTGATGTTGACTGTCAAATGTCAACCCGAGAGGGTTTCCCTTGTCCCCGGTTGAGACGGAGAGTAAATTCTAATGCTCGAATAATAAATTCTATCTCTCGTAAAATTGTGGCCAACCATCTGCTTTTTATAGAGCCCTTACACCCCAAGACTAGTTCTAGTTTATGAGATGACCTCTTCTAAATAACGAAATCTCCTAATTCAGCCAAAGACTTTTTGGGGCTCGGGAATCACGCTGATCCTAATATGGACTTAAAATAGGAAAGGATTGCAACTTGCAAGCATATGAAATCACCCATTCGGCTCAAAAGAGTTGCTATACACCATACACTAGCAATAAGATTTACTACACGGGGCTAAAGGATTTTTTTATAAACTTTTGGGAATGCCTTCTACAACAGGCCTTAAGTGGTTCTGTGAGTTTTACTTTGGTCCGAGTCGGCATGCTTTATATGAACTAATTAGTTACGAATTTTTGCTTGCCTTGTAAATTTCACCCTCTGGGATTAGTTATGGCTGAGGAGGCTACTAGTTACTCCGTGTAAATAATGCCAATGCTTGAATAGGCAAATGTATTAATTTACGCAGACAGACTTCCTCGTCATTTGTCATTGCCTAAAAGTCCCACTTGGCACTGCATAGTCTTTGACAAGGAGTATTTGTCTGAACTCCATAATATTACTACCTCCATCATCTCCCGATCCTTTGTATCAAAAATGCTCGGGAGAAATTCTAGATTATGAATAATGATCGTTCTATGCATTATCAAATCCATAAACGTGTACAACCAACCACCTCTGGTATCCAACAATGAATACCAGTATGTAAATCGTAAACATTTTGATTTCCACTCCTACTAACTACACACCTTCGAAAATAATAAACACTGATAATCCCATGTTAATCTCCACCCCTGGATAAACATTTCCGACTCATTTCATACAAATTTTATTTATCCTCCTTATTAACTACTACTCACCCACCTAGAAGTTGAATTTTCTTAATATTTTACCATCCCAATTCCACACCTTCAGCCCCTAAACAGCTTATGTATTTAAACGTAAACTGCCAAGAGGTTGTTTGTATAGAACATGTTTAAGAGCTAGGATTTGTAAAAAGCGATTCAAAAAATCCCAAAGATTAAAGACAAGGAACTCGACAGGATATTATTTTGTAATAGTCAGTAGCATATACATTTTCAACAAATCTCACTGTTCTCTCTGAGTCCCAACGGCAGCCCTACATTCTAAATCCTACACCCTACCTCAAGCAACTCTTGAGCCCAAAACCAATCCATCTCTAAAAGGGAAAAAACGGATCTTTTTGTAGCTTTCTCACTATTTGTAATCCCATGTTATGTTATCAATAGATAATCCCCTCTAAGTCCTGAATAAACAAAAGCCGGATCCAAAATAAGATAGAGATAAGCCAAAGCTCTTCTCTCCTTCACAAGGAAAGACATACAAGAGCTCAAGTTCATAAAAAAAAGTTTGCCTTCCAGAAACGTAAAACAGTTACTTTGTGGATTCTGTAGCCATATCATCATCGTCATCATCAACATCATCCTCATCTCATATCATCATAGATCTGTTAACAACATCCACATGCACTTGAACCAAGGGCACATGAACACATGCATCCATGTATAGATAGAAAATATATATTTTATAGATGCACTTATCCTCCATGTTGATTTTCAATGTTCCATTTTCCCCAAAAGTCTCGAGTACTTGTTTCACAGTCCTATAGAATATGAGTTACCGATTTCCCAGACTTGAAATAGACGGAGAGAGAGAGGCTTGTGTGTGTGGCCTATTTACATTAACCCTTGGAGTAAAGTTTACATTAGAGCCAATTGGTCCAAAAGCAGCCTTTTTTCATGATGGAAAGACAACATTTTTTTTCGAAACGTCAAGTGCTATCTTCTATTCATTTTTCTTTCATCCATTATATAAATTTCTGTGAGAAAAAAAGGAGAAAAAATACCCGGATTTGTCCCACTCTTATTTGTGGAGCAAGAGTGAGGGAATCGTAGGGGATAATATTAAGATAATAACATTACCGAGAGTAACCTTGTTCGAACTGATTCGGATATTATTTTTAAACACTGGTTCCATATCTCTTTACTCTTTTATTGTGGTGAGTGGGGATTGGAACTACAAATGTAAATTACGAGCTTATTGCGAAATCAGTTGTGAATAAACTAGGATATTGAACTATTTTGTTTCCCAAGAGAAGTTGGTAAAGATGATTGGATGTATGGATTCTCATTCAAGCTGAATCGATGAGTGCAGAAGACTGCAGAAGCCACCAAGGCTGAACAAGAGAATTCTTGGAATAATTTCCCAGTTTAGATCTTTTTTCTACTGTGGTGTCTAATTTCTCCTTGTCTTGAATTCAAAAGAATATCACTGTCTCACGTGTCAGTCAAACCCAAATTATGACAATGACTCCAACAACAGTTGAGTTATTTTTTCCTCTCTCTCTCTGTGAAAAGAAAGTTGGAGTCGTTATAAGGAGAAGTGACTGGCAGTGGGGGTAAAAAAAAATCCAGGAAAAAAGTCTACACATTGTATTGTACATGGTAAATACTTTGTATATATATTTATATGTATATATCTTGGGAATTACAGAGTCACATCTTATATGCTACACACACACTTGCTAGGCCTTTCTAAAGCTTCATACTAACTCTTCAACTTGTGTTATGTAATGCGTTCAATTTTGCTAAAGTCTCTCTCTCTCTTTTTGGTGGTGCTTAGATGTTACAAGATATTTCCACTTTGTTGATTCCTGCTCCTCAGTATAATAATAAAAATAACATAGCCGAGTAGGCGGAAGAGCCGAGATTTTCGTATTGAATTCCTGAGAAGACTCTCTCTTTTTAAACTCTCTCTCTATAGGGGTTCGTCTCTGGACGTTGTGCCATGTGAGTTTGTATTCTTGTGCTATTATTGCGATGAAATGACTCCCTGCATTGACCCAAATTCCATGGAAGACTTCTCCCAAAGAAACAATTTCTCCCTCATGAATTCTTCCTCTTTGAAATTATTTTTTTTCGTCATTCATTCTCAAAGATTTCAAGGAGACTTCTTAGACTGATTATCAACTTGAACTTCTTTTATCATTTCATCCCTCGATTCATACACCCCAAGCCCACACTGGCCTTACTCTTCAGGGAGAGAGAAAGGCTAGAGAGAGAGAGAGAGAGAGGTTCGAGAGAGTTTCCACACTTGAGGTCGAGACTACTTTACTATACACGGGCAGTGGGAAGCTTTCCCGGAAGGATACCATTTCCGTCAGTCCGTGTCAATCCTCGGTGGGGATGCATGAGCAGAGCTTAGGAGATTTCAGGGACACTACCAGCTCATATCTGAGCGTTACGTTTTTAAATTTAAATTCTCATCTTCCTTCTTCACACATCACTTGAGAGTCTTTTGTAGAAGAGATAGAAAAATTCAGCCAAGCTTTCCTACATTGGGTTTTAATTATTGCCTTTAGACTATTAAAGCCACAGGGCTATGCTGTTGGGCAAATATTCAAATATAAATAACCAGAGAGAGAGAGAGAGATGAGATGAGATGAATTCTTCAGCCTTGGTGCTTAAAGAAGTTGGAATTTAAAATAACTTTCTCTTCCCAGGAAATAAGAGAATATCATCTATCCCAGAAATGTCCAGAGCCGATTCGATGACACCAACACTCCTCTCTCCAACTTCTTAGAAAAGGAGGGCAGAGGGAGAGAGATAGATTAATGGGAAATGTAGTCAAGTCGAGATGTGTATTTGTTGAAGAGGAATGTGTAATTTAATAGAGACTGGTCTCTTCCTAATCAGCTAATTTACTTTAGTCCCCTTCCACCATCCATAATGCCCGTCTCTCGCTCTCTCTCTCTTCTCTCTCTGTACACTTTTAAAATATCTAGGGAAAGTGAACGGGAATTATTATTATTGTTTTTACACACTTACAATTTGAAACCACTCTTTCTCTCAAACTCTCTCTCTCAAACTCTGAAAGTCTGAGAAATTCCAGGAAAAGGGATACTCAGCAAGCTAACTGTCAACAGTGGAGGAGGGGGGTATTGAATCAAAATTAGCAAAGTCTCTTCAAATTTAACATCTTCACTTAATACGTTATGTAAAGAATAATAATTCGCCCTTTGAACCTCTAGCTTCTTCTAATTCCCTAATTGCAGATTGAGGACGATGGGCAATTCCTTACTAAAGCTTATACCAACACTCTACACCATCCGTTCATAAAATACGTTCCTTGGATCTTTCCAGACCTTTGTCACTCAACCCCTCGACCCCCTCTAGGACCGGCATATATGACCCTCTAGGGGTCCTTCGGATTCTAAAGCAGATGGGAATCTTAAGGCCATGCTGACGTAGGGTGTGGACCAGCTCTTGGACTTTAAGTATACAAGTAGGAAGATATAGGGGATGGGAATAGATAGGAGATCTGGGTTAGGTGGATGATTAGAGTAAAGCATATTGGGTTCATCCGCCGTAAGGGCTGGAGATTTTCTAAGGCTCTCTCTCTCTCTGCCACTACTAGCTCCTAGTAGCTCCTATAATATACAAGAAGAGTGCGAGGAAGGAATTGGTCCATCTTGAGCTGAAGATGATGATGATGATTATGAGATGACTTCTCTCTCTTGGCAAAACTTTAGTCCTTTACTACCTCTTACACAATATTATTTCCTCCAACAAAACTTTCACCCTGGCCGTAGCCCCCAGAGGTGGAATGGAACCCAGGGCTGGAACTCTTTGGCTACAAGAAGGTCTCCAAGCCCCCTCTTCTTCATGTGTCACTCGACTGGGCCGGAAAGTGTGAGTATGGCCAAAGGGAATTCAGACCCTCGAACTAATACTTCAGTACAATTCTATATTCCAACCAAACTCTCCCTCTCTCTCTCTCTGTTTTTGATATCAAATAGATGGATCTTATCAGGCCGTTTATTTATGGCCCTATTAAAATTTGCCCTGTTTCATTTTCAAGCCCGTCTTAACTCCAACAAGGAAGGTTGCTAAACATTATATTCCTCTACCTCCACATCTCGAACCAATCCTTTTCAAATTACTTCCAAAATAATATAATCGAATCCCTCCACCTTTTCTCAGACTTTTGGAACACGTATTATATACAGACTCGTTTATTACCCTACGGTAAAAGTTCACCATCTCTCATATCGTATTCACCATTAATTACCCAACCCGCAGTCTCACTTTTCAAGTCTGCAAATGTTACATGTACCTTGGTATGCACACATACATCTGTCTCTATATCTGTATTGCTCTATAGTTACATATGTCCTTGCACGAATACCTGTAGAATATAAAGAACTTGACGTATAAGAAGTATATGTAGAAGAATTGATTCATCGATCTCAATCTCAGCATCATCAGCCCCTTCTCCAATAGAAAGTCCATAGCGATGCTCTTGACACTTGCCGATGTATACTCTATCAAGACCAGCCTTATTAGCTCCTTGTCACAAGATCCTCTGAGTAGACTTAAAACGAAAGTATCAAGATCCTCGTAGAGGGGATTTTCAGGATTATTTTTTTATAGGATTATATTCAGCCAGGGAAATAAGACGAAGTCCTTCTGCAAATAAAAGGCTCTGTTCTGGACTGGAAAACTGTTTCATGGGAAATAAATAAATACTGTCTCCGTTCTAGTCTCCCTCTCTCCCGAATATTTTGTAAAACAGTTGAGGTTCTCTGGAATCTCTCCCCATCCTTCTTTGCAACTAAAATCACTCATCTATTTAGTTCTGGGCCTTGCAGAGAGTGTACGTAGACTTGTAGGTTGTACGTTTGTGGAGACGATTGTGAGGGATTTCTATTGATCAGGGTTAAAATGATATTCAGTCATGGTTGAGTCAGGTATTTAAGCCCTAAGTAGTCGAGAGATGAATTGATGAATAGTAATCTGGTCGGATGGGAACGAAGGCTGAATATCTGCGGTGAATAGGGGGATTGATGGATTATCTTTTATTTGAAGAGAGGAGTCTTATTAGAAATCAAGAGCTGGAATAATTTCTACATCTTCCTCTCTCATAGATAATCTTATTCAATTTTATTATGTCGGCTTTGAGCTTGTGTAAAAAACACATCTTTTGAGGTTCGTTGAACAGAAGGGTTCGAATTTCGAATTGGAGTGGAGGTTACTCATTGTACTGGAGGTGAACCTAGTGTTATTTGTTCAAGAGAGAGAATATTGGCAAAGGGGATTTTATACAAGCAAACAATATTCTACAATGTGCTATATACTTTCAATTAATAGTTGATAATTATGAAAGGGCAAACATTTCCAAGAGTTGAAGGAGCTTGGAGCCATTTTTTTTAAATCGCACAGAGTACAAAGTTGTTTAGTTCAAATGTTAAAAAAAGGATTTGGTCTGAATTTTCTCAAGACATTTAAACTATAAGAGTTGAGCTTTAGAGGCTGAATGATGCATGTGAATTGTTGTGTCGTGTGATTAAGAAAAGCTATAAATGTGATGGCTATCTCTGTACTAACCTCGTCCAAAGGCTGCATTAAGGTCTCAGGACGAGAAAGACCAGAAGGGAACAAACCACCACCGCCGTTGACCATACACCTAATGTGTAACTACGAGAAGGGAAGTGTGAGTAAAAAGTTAAGTTGGAAGAATGGAGGTCAATTGGCCTGATGACCTCAAATTGGATCGGACAAAAGGGAGGAGAGAAAAAAAGCATTAGATGTTCTCGGCAGTTAAATACTGCAAAGAAATTGAATTAAATGTGCTGACTGGCCGATTCTTCCTCGTCTGTCCTCGAGTACGAGATTCTTCTAGTCGTTTGTGTTCATTGTTTTTTTCCGGTGGGTGAGTCCGCATCAGAAAACATACGGGCGGGTAGGCTTCCATCCGGAATAAAACTCTTCTCCAATAGTCCCACTAAAGGCTACGCTATAGAATAACACCAAGCCTGACCGTATCTAGTAGCAAACAGTGGCTACTATGTCGGTATTATTATTATCCTTACCAACAATACAATATGTAATAGGTCATCCGGGTCATCCATGAACTCTGGGAGCACACTCTTCAATCCATAGCACCCTCAAACTCACTCTTTTTTACTATCATCATCCTAGTAAGTTAAATAACTTTAGTTAATTAAAAATCCCATGTCTACATTATTGGCTATACTAGGATTCGTTACTATTAGTTTTTCTCACTACTCCTACCCAAAGCCAACAACTCCTAGAGAAAAATCCAGTACACCGAGACACAAAACATACTCGGGGATCGGTTTCCCAAAAAAAAAATTCGTCTTAGCCCCTCAAGTCTATAGATAAGTGGTTACTACATTATTCCTGCCATATAGGAAGTAGATAGGGTGCTTCTAACCTTTGAGAGATAGTGTTTCATTGCAGAAGCGAGTAATCCTAATGGCTAATGACTACTGCTCTTGATGTTATTCCATTGAATTCCAATTGAACATGATACTCCCTGGTAATAATAGTAAAATAATAGCAAGGAGCATATTATGCACATGAGGGTCTGTCTCAGTTCACCTTCTGATTCCATCCCATTTCATCTCCAACAAAACTCCATCTTATCTCACTCATTACAAGCCTTCTTGGACATTTATTCAACTTTCTCCATGTACTTCCAATAAAGCCCAGGGTGGTTGTACCTGGAGCAAGGATGCAAAATAACAATCCCTAGCTAAGTATACCTTCTATCCCCCAAAATCCTCGCTTTACATTACTCTTCATGGGTCCTTTTAAATAAAAGCCTATTTCGTCTCTGTCTAGGCATTTAAAGTCTTGGAACATGGAGAACCCGAGTGGCCGCATTTCCCGTCCTTCCCTTTTTCTCCTAGGAGGAGCAGTGAGGAACTTTAGTTAAGTGGTACTAAAGCTATGTAACCTCATCACCTGGTGGATTACAAGGACCTTTCCAAAAAGTGATCCAACTTTATACACTAGCTATGGGATATGGGATTCAGTATTGAAATGTACCAACTTTCTTCCCCTTGTTCAAACAGTTTGTTCTTTTCTATGGAAATCTTGATGGCCCTTATATTATTTCAGTGTGCTCAGAACTCCGTAATTCGACACTGTCAACATGAGCCTCCGTAGGCTAATCTCGTATTATGTTGAGAGATTTTGAGACGGATATCTTTAGTTGTATGTCTCGCTACTCTTATTAAGGGTAGGTTGGTAGTGTTGAAAGTACAGATGCATAGTTTCTTGATTCTTGGATCAATCATTGAAGTGACTCCTTCAGAATAAATATCCAACATACCTTAAGGGATTATTAGGTTGGGCAAGCCCAGGGAAATCGGAGAAATCTGACGAGAAACTCAGCTCAATACACAAGTATATCACAAGCATTTCTCAGCACTATCATTTTCAACTTTCCCCACAATTTACTTACAATCAATCGATAAGGAAACTTAGTTACGTTCTTGCCATTCGATTCTTACATCCCACTCCAAATCTTTCCCCCTACGTCGTGCTTTTACCATATTTGATTTCCAAAACTCTCAGTACGGTACATGATCATAAAATTCCTTTTAGATCGAGTAGAGATACAAACAACTAAACTCCTGAAAGCACTTCCTCACTCAAAAATGATCAGAAGAAGAATTTCAAGGAAAGAGCAGCAAAACAGATTTACTCCAACGCTTGAAAAAAATCCCATAGTTGTCTTACATGAGGTGATTCGTATGCAAGTAAACAAAAACCTCAAGTATATTTGTTTCCTCCCCCCCCTCCAACACCAGCTATTATACGGATAATAATGACAACTAACTCCTAACTTTATAGTCCATTTCAATGAACTGACTTGAGTTCTGGACCTTTGTCCAACAAATAGTCCCATAGTAGCGGACTTAAATCTAAAATCTCAAATCTCCCTCGGACATCTCTTCCTACTTTCCCCAAAAGGCCCAACTAAAAGAGAAAGAGAATGAAGTGGAATCGGCCAATGGAGTAAAAAAAATCAATTATTCCATGGACTGGGAAAAAGAAAGGACTGAAAGTGATAAAAGAAACACGTTAATTTGTATGCATCAAGTTAATCTCAATAAAAATTCTCCATTGAGATTTCCCTTATTTCCCCCCATTGAGTGCAATCTCTCCAAGTCTCTCGTTGGCTGGAGAAGATGGTAAGCGAGGAGGAAGATGGTCTGTTACATTAGTCTCTAGGACACCTCGAGATCCATAGGGAAAGTATTTATTTGGAATGGCTACTGCCTCCTAATACCAGATACTAGAGAAGTGTATTACTTGTAATGTAGCTTGTGTAGTATGTTGCCTCCGAAGTAGTAGTCATGAGCTTTAGTAGATGCTCCCGTGTTCCCTAATCTCGCTCCCACTCCTCACGCTGTTTAATGGAATGTGATCTAATCAGTGATTTCAATTTTGGAGGAAGCACTAAAATTGTTTACCAAGGGATGTTTATTTAGCAAAACTTTGCTCCCCTTACTTTTTACCATCCCTTCTTGACACGGGCTTTAATGCCCTCTTGGAATCTGGGTGGAAGGATGGGGAGCCAGATTTTATCCCATTTTAATTCAAGACTTTTCTTTTAATGCTCTCATCCGCTTTATACGCACAACACATACAGAGAGGCTCTCGATAGGGCCTCTAGTATTTATGGGTGCAGGACTAGATTGTATGTTTGAGAGGCGGAAGAATACGTGTGGGATTATATACTAATATGTAATACAAGTAGTACACACGTAGACAGAGCACCGGGTGAAGTTCTAAGAGGAAGAAAGGTCATCCCGTTTTCCCCTTACGGGATTTAATGACACTCATTCCGGGCGACACTTCATTCCGATTTTTATGAGCCACGCTTTCCATCCCGGCTTTTATATATGTGTGTGTATCAGAGGTGTATATTACACCTTGCTACCTTCCTGCCTTTCTACTCCTTAATGACTATCAACATGTTCGAGTCTCATTGAAGGTGGTGGTAGTGGCCGTGAAGTGGGAATACAGATACTCAAAGTCCTTATCTGGCAAAAGATACAGTTCCTTTTTGTCATTAGCCAGTAGTGCATTGCATAGATATTACGAGGAGAGTTGGTGTAACAAATATACATTCTTTTATAAACCTTTCCTCTCTTTCCGTTCCGTTCAACTAATACCTATCTTAGGTACGTATTTAGACTGATAATCCAGCATAGACCGTCCAGGTTTCGATTTACGTACAGTTTCCCCTTCACAGTTACACCTTCTTTCATAGTCATGTAAGATCCAATTATAAACATGATTAGCTCTTTTTCTTTAGTTAGTTTCAGTTAGGATTCGTAGTAACGGTTACTAAGTTCTGGTTAACTTTCCCTTTTAGTTGCATACGGTGTTTAGCTGTGGAAAAGGAACTATTCTTTCCCTGCTTGAAAGGCCTGAGGTATGAGCGGGTGCCTGGGTGAGGTGTGAACAGGTATGGAAGCCCCTTTCTGCCAATCCTGACGAAACTCATTGAGAAAGGACTAATCCACTTTTACTTTCCATCTATACGAATCCCTTTTCCCCTTGTGGGATTCTTCTAATTTCTTTTTTCCCTTTTCTTATTACTTAGAAAAAGTAGATTAGAGAGGAGATTCCGGAATTATTAGTGAGGATCCTCCACCACCGCCACCAACCCTCACTCCTCACTGCCTTAAGGCTTCCCCAGAACTTGCTCATTTGTCATTTACACATCCTCAAGGGATGGCCTTTTAAAAAACTTGAATTGGCATCCATTTCATCCCTCCCGATTTTAATTGCCTTTCCCCCACACACTTCTCATCTCATTCACTCCTCCACACTTTTTATTACATCTCTTAGTAGTTTCCTTACTCTTCTCTAAACATTTCCAGCCAAACCTGCACCGATTCCCTACCTGCTATTAGCAACCTTATTACTTATTAGCCACCTCCACCCACCATCCTCTTCACAGTCCCTTCCTACATTCAGACATTCAGGCAGTATTAAGATGTCCCAAGGGGTAGGATCTATAGGAAACTCATGAGGACTATACACGCAACTTCTAGCTCTCTATTCGCTTTTCAAAGTACCGATATAGAGAATTTAAATGTCTCCTAAGTTGCTCTAAATTTGTGAGGGAAAAATTGACAGATTGTCTTGCTCATACTGGCCATTCCATTGCTCATTTAGATTTACATGTGCTGCTCCCATAACTGTCCTTAAGAGAGAGAAAGCAGATGTGGAGAAAGTATTAATGTTCATGTTTTATGCAAAGCGAGATTATGCTCAATTCCTCTAGACCCGATTTCTTCACCATCTCACAATACCTCCAGCTCATGAGATAGCCTCCTTTCTCTGCTATCTTGGCTAACTTGGTTACTAAATATTTCCAAGAGAAGGCCAAAGGGAGAGTTCACAGAGTCCGTTCCTTGTGTACAACTCAGTTGGCTAAATGAAGAGGCTCCCAAAGACACTGAGACTATTGGTGGTGGATTAGTGCGAGTCATTGAGGAAAAGTTATGAGCTCCCTTTTTTACGACTTTCCCTTATACAATTTTACGAACTTCGGGACGGAAGGAAGTTTGGTTTTGTCTCCTTCCTCTCACCATATATACATGGAAATATATACTAAGCTGGGGGGATGATGATACACTCGACCATAATAATATTACATTGCACAACTACACTACCTACTATCTACACTTATCCACTATACGCAGTTGGAGCCTAGGCAGGGAAAGTTTATAAAATATTCCTAATCACAAAACTTGTCTCTCGCTCTCTCTCTCTTCAAACAAACAAACAAACGAACACCCCCCCCCCCCTCCTCTTGAGTAAGGCGAGCTTAGATTACAAGGTAATTCCTTGCTTAAAGGTGGTTGCACAGAGTTCAAGAAACACAAAAACATGGTATTCTAAAGAGAGAGCAGAGAGGGAGGTCGGAAGCCGTAAATAGGAAGGTTGAAGGTGGGCATATACAACCAGCTACGTCCCACCCACGGATTTCCCTGTAAATAGTCCTGACTAAGACGACATGCTTTGGATAAATTGGAAAGAGGACAAGATGACAACAAATTCATTGAATCACCATGTCCCACTCACTCATTAACCCTCTTGTTCCTCTTAATTAACAAAGTTTAGATACTTGAGAAGACACTGACTGACTTTGGTGATGAGGTGGAGCTGAGCTGGAGAAAGTTATAATTTGGAAGAGGAGGGATGATAATATAATATTATAACCCTTTCTTGCATAATGTGAATAATGTCTCACTGCTTTACACACACACTCCCTTCCCTCTTCGAACATCTTAGTCTCTCAAGACCCACAGTGCCAACAACTATGCCCATATACCTAGCTCAGATTGCTACTTTGTTAACAGAGATAGAGAGTTAAGAAGGAAGAAAGTTATTGGTAACAGAGAGAAGGGGGACTTTTTAAGGGTGGTTTGATATAGGAAATCTGAAATTTGGAGACCCAGACCAAGGGGAAAATCCTACTCTTAAAACAGAGAGAGAGAGAAAGAGAGAGAGTAGTTAATAAGGAAGACGGGAGTTAGAGGGTTTTTATTAGTCCTGGAAATGGAATAATGAATAGGAGAGAATGTAATAAAAATATAAGTTTCAGAAATGAGTGTCTCCCATACGAGCCTTTTAATGCGCTTCTTTAGACAGCTCATAAAATCCTCTTCTTGGTGGACTTTAAATACGAAATCTGGCCACCTACCACCACAAACATATATCCATACCCACTATGCCACAATCACAACCGACTATCCTCTTTACTGAGACCGTTAAGGCCGAAGCGATGAGGATATGATGACAGGATTTTGATAGCTGAGCCTTCTCAATAAATTCCACCCGCATAATGACATCATATATAATGTCATCCTGACGGTATGTACAGAGCCAAGGTGCTGCTCATCCTATTCGTCCTGATGGGATTCTCTAGATTCTGGAGGAGCAGCATCTACAATCTACATATAAATGTAATAAACATAATCATAAGAGTAATGATAATAAAAGGAGGGCAGAGGCGCCTTTTGTTTGTGTGCATCGTATCATTCTCACCACCGAAGCTGTTGTTGTCCTCTCAAGTCCATATAGGATCGTGTGTCTCGAGGTTAGAACAATATGTTGCAACTACCCCGGATAAGTAGAAGATGTGGACATGGCATAAAAGGGGTATATAATAATAATATTGCTAACAATGAGTGAGAAATCCGGGTAGCAAACCAAGCTGAAGACCTAGAGAATAAGAACATGGCTCGGTTGATTACCTCCAGGTTTATTAAGAGAGGCGGAAGGGAAGAGAAGAGAATCTCAAGAGGATCATCTCGTATCATTTTTCCGGAAAAATCTCTCCAGAAAAAAAGTCACTTTCAGTGCAAAAAAACGCTTCATTTATTCAACTCTGGAGGGAAAGGATGAGAAGAGGCAGATGTAGGTAGCAGTTTTATATCTATGTCTAGGTATAGAGAGAGACTTTTTTAGTCCCGGTGTGTTAGATTTTTGTGTGAGAGACGGCAGTGGTGGTAGTGGTGGTGGTTATGGGAGCTGAGATGTCCTTACCTAGGCCGTTTAAGTACAAACACACAAGCTACAACAAAGGAGAGAGAAGAGAGAGTGAGATGAGATGGGAAAGTCTTTTCATTCAATCCATGAATATATTTTAACTTTAATTCCAAATAAAATCTCACGTTTCACCATCAAACTTTCCCTTGTCTCTTTAGACTCGAGGATGGAAATGATGGGATGAGGATTTTAATCCACAGAACCATGGAACCCTCAAGGGCTACATCATCTTATACTGTTTTCAGTAGCAAGAGAGGCTCTAGAGATGCCGAGCTACATATCCAAGTTAATTACAATATCTGGATATTAAATCCTTATTTTTTTTACCCCTGGATTCAACAAGCTCTCAAAAATGAGTTTTTGATTACTTGCCTCAGCTCGGAAAAATCAAAGTTTCAGTTCAGAACCATCTTGTGAGCTGTGCCTCTCGTTGCCAGCAAAGATATCCGTAGCATTCTTCAACCCCATCCCCATGTACATTTCTCTTTTGACACTCTGGCCCGTAATTCTTCGAATGTGTCGGTTGTGTTTTGATTTTCACTCAAAAATGAGAATCCTTACAAAGACAACAAGGTCGTAAGAATAGCTCTTAGAATTGAGGATGCATACCTTCTACAATTCATGTAACAAGAGCTCAATCCATTTATTCCATATCATCCAGTGAATTGACTCTCCATAATCTTTTTGAGAACTTGAGAGATCTCCGTCACTCTACTAGTTATAAAATCTAGTCCTCCTGTATCTTAATGGAAAAGGGCTATCCATACACGCACTCTTGTATAATAGACAAATCTATGGGCTTGTGTTGACATAATCCCAATGACTCCTGCGGTTGACAGAAGCCCCAAGTCTCCATGCTGGGAATAATGTACACAAGTAATAATAATGAGGATGATAATCTGTTGCCGTTGATCATTGCTTATAAGACATATTGTAGCTAAGCCCAGCTAACTGTACATATTCCCTTCCTTCCCCTGTCTTGACGGACACATACGTTTTGATTCAGGGTCGTAAAATTACTCAGGGGACATGAGAGTCACAGCCAAAAGATTAGAGTCCCCTACCGTACACAAAACATTGGAACCTTTCCCCTCTCAACTTGTCTAACCTTTAGTTAAGTTAAGTTTCCCAACTTGTAATGCTAATGCAAAAGTCTGGAGTCTCTTGGCTAGGATATCGTATCAGATATAGGATCAGAATGTGCATCATCTTATCATCATCGTCTTCTTTCTTCCCTCGACTGGAGAAAAATTGGGGAAATCCATTTTAGTTAGTTTTGATGGAGGGAGCAGAGAGGAGGAAATGATAATATCAAAATTGTTTCTTTCTTTTATTTCCTTGTGTTAACAAAATGGTAAGGAGGGATGAAGATTTTTTTCTCTTCTGGGGTTGGGGGGGGGACATTAATTTTTTCTTGATAAACTTGGCCACTTTGCCCGAACAGCGGGCTGGAGGACTTGGGAATATCCACATATATCCTTGTAAGTTGGAAGATACACAATCTGTATCCTACGATGAGTTCACCCTCTCTGTGTACGAAACCAAAACCCGAAGCTAACCGTTTAAGTTGGTAATAACAAGTTCTTGGATGTTGTTAGTACAAGCGGCGTATATCATCTCTTCCAGCTTGTATCTACAAGAAGAGAGGGGATCATTCACTCTGGCCAAAAGTCATAACTCACCTCCGGAAAAATGTATCATGATCATGAGGGCTATAAACTAAAGCCTGGAGATACACACTCCAATCTCTCAACCCGCTGCTAGTAAACAGTAGACCATCTTTATGGAATTCTATGTGATAATAATGCTACACAGTTTAGCACACTATGGATACATCATACTCATTCATTCATATTAACTTTCTGTACGAAAATGTTTTCAAAGTCAGGAGACAACTTTAGTTTTTTTCCCGTTTAAACATATAAAAAAACACAAGAGGAAAGGAAAGGGAGAAGGCGGAGAAGTTGTTTTAAAAACAAATTTGAGCACCCCGACCGAAAAGGCTCGCATGGTTAAAGTTGATAGTAAAGGAGTAGTTGGTTGGTAGTGTGGGTAAATTTAATGGTGAATTCCGTGGTTTGTTTTCATAGTGTAAATGGGTGGACGGTGGGATTTAAAATCCCTGGATGTCCCCGTAATGGATGTTCGCATCGAGTAATAAAGGAGTCTTCTATGAGTGTTCTCTCGAATGATTTATGAGATTTAAAGTACTCTGGAATTTTTTGGCACAAATTTCCCATTTGCACAAATCTCTCAAGTTCTTAAATATTTTTGCATACTTTTTTTCCGTTCCTCTACCCTCTGCTTCTCTCCTTGGATATATTTATATACATATACATTATTACATATTATTACTATGACTATTACTATTACTACTACTCTCTGCGTACATACTTTACTTGTTTTTTTTGTCTAAACAAACAAAAACTATAATTTTTTACTCGCATTTATCTACACTTCCAACACCAACACCTAGAGACTACATTTACTCTGAACTATCAAGCTATAGATAGACACTTTGGGAATCTTTGCATACCTGGACCAAAATAATACAGAGATCATAGTCACCTCTTATACTCTCTCTCTTCCTGGTTGGGAAATTTATTACTCAGACTCCCCAAGGTTTAATTAAATACGGATTGAAGGTATAATAAACTCGGCGTGATTTGTAAAAGTACATGCAATCAGTTACAGATGATGTATATACATGGATGCATGTGACATGTGTGTAAGTAGATGTGAGGATGATGATGATCGGAGGGAAGTCTACAAAAAATTAAAGACTAAACTTCTTCTTTTTTTTGACTTGTGTAATGCAGTAAGTCAAAAAGTGTAGAGATGAAAATAATCCCAACGCTAAACCTCTCATGATCATCCCAGCTTATGAATGATATTTGATTCAGAAAGTCTCAAAGTTATGACTCCAGCTCTCTTGGAATAAGATAGAGGGAAGGGGATTATATTTTATCGTAATTTATTTGTATGATATTAGTAAACATTTTTTCCTTTCCTTTAGGGAACCCAATATTTGTCGCTCCATTAACTTTTCTCCCGAATACCCATTTCTGTCCCCCACGTCCGGGTATTTTATGACCCTATGGGACTATCAACTCGAACGAGAGAAAGAGAGAGAGAGAGAGAGAGAGCTACAGCTCAAGTTGTTCATTGAGAAAAGGTAACGAAAAAACACATCTTGGGTAACTCCACCGATCAAAAATCCATAGCTATCCTTATTCCTTTGTATAAAGTTTTCAAACCCTTAGCCGCCATAGCCACGGGATAGAGAAAATGTCTCTTGGATGGATGATGTACTTTTAGTATGAAATACCAGAGAATGAAAAGTCGATAGGTTTAATCGAGACGAAAACATGGACAAAGATTTTCTGGAGTAGTAGAGCCTGGACGCTATTGTAGGGACTTGCTATACAGTCCTTTACACAATGTAATACAACTTGGTCTAGTAGTTAGACACTGAAGTCCTAGACGACATAGTTGCAAGTTTGATGCTTGTTGGATGTGGAGGTGGTGGAAGTGCATAGTTCATTTATTACCCCAAGTTATTTAATCCGGGTAGTTTACATCCGGGTATTCTTGTAACTACATCCTGTCCTTGTTGTTGATGCACATTCTTTCTGGGATGGAAATGGACCAATCCTAACTACCAACATTCTTGCTTCTCTCTCTGGCTATGTTTACTAGAGAATGTGAATAAGTGTCGTAGCTTGTGGCTTTTGATGAATACAAATCGGATAAGAGTTCCTCCCTTGAATTAAAATCCCAAAGAGTTTCCTCTCAAGTAACCAACTTGTCACGACACTTTGAGAAGGAGCTATGAGGAAAAAAGAGTAGCAGTAGTAGCAACAAATAACACAAGCAAGTAAACTAAGGCTTGGGTTATTCACTTTGGAAAATGGCAAAAAGTGTTAAAAAAAAGAGAAGCCACTTGTCTCTCGGTGTTTTATGTTCCAACATCTCCAAGATATAAATACTAACAACTCACACAGTCTACCTACTAAACCCCCACCACTGACACGACTTTTTGTTCCATCTTTACATTTTATGAACTCGCACACTTTTGTGGGGAAAAAATTATGGAACCTTAAGCACCCTTCTGGAGGCTTTAAGGTTATGGCCAAGAGAATAAACCTTGCCTTTACTCCTCAAGCTTATCCAGCCGATAAGCCCCTGTCCTCTATTTTAACAACTCTAAAGCCAAAAAAACGGGGAAAGTCATAACCGAGAAAGGAATTGGTGGGAGTGAGCAGAGTGGCTTTTTGAGAGTCTGTCCTAGTCTCTGTAACTCTGTGTAATTCTCAGATCTTGAAAAGATGTACAAGGAGCTAATATTCTCTCGGTATCTACACACAGATAGATAGATTGTCAACTACCGCATCTAACATAAGTAAGTAGGTAACTTCATTTTCATGAACTTGTTCTCCAGCTCGTCTTTCTCACAATTTACGACTTTTTTCCCTACTCTAAAGTTGATGACTTTTTCCCCCGAAAAAATAACTCTGTCAAATTCCTCTGCTCCAATCCTCAAGATAACATCGAACACACTGAGGATTAACGGCGGAAACGACAAGGACTACAATATAGGAATCTAGAAAGCCTAATTGTCCCTTGTTACAAAATTACAAATGATCCAAACAACACGTGCGGTTTATCTCGACACTAATCCCTCAAATATTTTCTCAGCCTGGACACTTTAGAAAACTTTTTGGTCCTTTCTAGCCCCTGCTTTCCATTCTCCGGCTTCTTAAACTTGTCAAGTCTTTTAGATTCAAATCCTGGAGAGAGAAGAAAAAACAATTCCTTCCCTTTATTACTCCTTTATTATTATTTTTTTTACTATCAAGCCAGGAATGGAATGAACTGCCGATGGATCCGGTGGGGAAAAGAGAGAGAAAAAAAGTAGTTTATTAAGGAAAAGCCAACTAGAAATAATTCAAAGTGACATAGAACTATCTGTGTAGAGATACATATATCTAGGTAGGTACGTATATATTATTTTTTATTGCTGTGTGAATCTATGCAGTCTCTCAGTTCCAAGGACTTTCAAGCTCCCTACACCGTGTTGTACACAGGGAGAGGAAGCATTGTAGGAAAAAGGGCTCTCTGGATCGGATTGACTTTACTAGGCTGTCCATAAATCAATTTTAATTAGATTTTAATACATGCAGTACATGAAAGTATTTTGGAGGATTAGTAAGCTGACATGGAAGAAGATTTAGGGATATCGGAATCCAATATAACTACTTCCTCCTAGTACAAAACAGCAACAACTCTCCATGCATTAAATATATTTCCATCTCTTCTTCTAATACAAAACGAGAGAGAGAGAGAGACTTATAAATTACAGCCTCCTATCCATTTGTTACCCAGGGTACAAAAACTGGGTCATTCGGGGTCACTAGAGACATAAAGATAATCCTCGTCGTATCCTTGAGTACGGGGGACACTCGACTGGGGGATAATTTTCAGGTGGACTTCGGCTCGGCTCTTTTTCCTCTTGTTATTATTTTTCTTCATATTATTATAAATTGTGGAATTATCTCGTTTCGAGCTTTATTGATCTTCAAAACTCGGTGCATTTGGATTGAGTCGTATTGTTATTGCCAGTGACATAAGATAGATGCAGAGTCAGGTATCGGGTCTTTGGGCCGTTGCATTCGTTGTTACAGGGGATTCATAATATTAATATCTCGTATAGTAAATCCAGCGGTGAATATATCCCATCAGACCTCTGTTCCTCTGCATACGGATATGATGGACGTCGTGGTGGTGGCTTAAAACATAAAACACAATGAGAAATGTTCATAAAGCCACGTTCTGTTTGTGATTTATTGCTTTGCATGTTTCTAAAATATTCATTAGGTGGTAGGCCACTCCGGTTATCCACTGACACACATCCGATCTCCCGACTTATGTACTACTACGCTCTACTCTCAACTACATTTTGGGCCATATACACCTCTATTCGAAAACGTACTTGTGGTAGAGCAGATATGACAAGAGGTATATGCAACACCACTGGAGAGTGTAGAGTGTCTATGCTCCAGACCGACATTCTCCATAGCAGTTTTCGAAACTTTGTTCCCAAACTAATTAATAATGGACCGCGAGTGTTAATCAAGAGTTAACTGACACACATATCAGAGGACCTAAGAGGAATTATGAGGAATGATACCCCCCCCCCTTCACTCCGAACTTTAAAGTACATGTTTACAATTGTAATTATACTATTCCAGCTGTTATATCACACATATTTGGCATGCATCGCTCACCTCTCCATTTACATTCAGACTGAAGGTGTCTCGTGTAAAACTTTCCCATCATGACTTCTCTGCAAAATTGACTCGGACAGGGATGGATAGAGAGATGAAATAGATCCTCCAGGCTAAAGTTCCGTACAAACTTTGACCCTCTGGATGTGCAAAGGGGGCAATTATTGTCAAAATTCTTCTGGAGACTCTCCTCAGTTTCATCGTCATTCTCAGACCAAGGAAAGCGATGGGTGGACTTTGAATCAGAGGATTTAGTGTTTACACTCCCGTTGCTTTGATTTTCAAGACTGTCTCTGGTACTAGAGCCAGTACTATTAGCACATTCTAAAATCCTCCCTTTGGCAGATGACGAGTCCAGCCGACACCTGGAGCAAATAGAGTGTGAGCCCAAGAGACAGAAATAAATCGGAGGTATTAATAATCCGAGGCAGACTGGACATTTAAATATGTTGCTATTGTATTTAGTAGATAAATACAAATCCACAACCCTGTTGTAATTACTATTATTGCCCATTATATTAGAGGGAAGGTTTGTAGGTTGAACCTCAGGCTATACTGAATTAAAATCCAAGGAAATTTCAGCTTCGTCAGCTAATAGCATAGTTATCTATAACACGGGTAATTTAATATCAGAGCCCAATTTAATCTCCAACAAGCGTATGAATTAAATTTGTTATTACACTCTGCACAGGGTTATTGAGGGAGAAGGCGGAAGTAGTGCAGCGCCTAGATAGGCTTTGAGGCAAATGTGATGATGATGATACCCTATAATATTATGATATCATGGTTTCTACACCAGAAGTAATTAAATGGCATAATATTGTTCAATAGACTTGTCGGCTCTCCGAGAAATAAAATTATTAGTTATGAAACACAATTTGATATCCTTCTGACATCCTGGCATTCAAGATCCAAGGACAAAATGGAATGGAATCTATTCCCCAGCACGTCTGGGCGTTCTTACTCCTTCCTCGCCGATTACTGATCGAACTTTATTTCCCTATTTATTGCGTCCATTCTAGCATGTGATTGAAACATAACTCTCCATGACTTATTAAACATCTCTCAGCCAACTGAGCCAACTCTTAAAGAATTATGCAAGGCTTGCGATTTTCAGAAAATTAATTCCAATCCCCGGCTTTAATATATTCCTGCCATATCACTATCGAGACTTGTAGACACACTGACTGTTGCACTGCTCTAAAGTTACACAATGCTAAGACTAAATATTATAGCCAGTGGTTGGTTGGCTGACAGAGTCGAATACTAAATAAGTTAAGGTTCGGTGGGACTTAAATGGATCCTTGTAAAAAATGAATTGAGTTAGTAGCCTGAAGCTAATTAGAAATCGATTGAGCCCTTCCGTCTCTCGAACTCGTCTTCCGTCCTCGTCTCGTTTACTTTTAGGATGGATGCATGGGAGTGTATTTGTGTGTATTTGTGTGTGTATGTGTGTATAGGTGGATGGACATCTCGGTTGTTAATACCTCATTACAATTCCAGTCACAACCTTCAAGTCGGGCGAAACCCGGAACTTTTTTCACCAGGCTGAGAAGATGATGATCACTGACTCACAACTAAAAAAGAAACAAGATCCAGGGAGCCTTCCTCGCTTCCCGGGAGTGACAGCACGATCTAGACATATCAAGATTTATGTTAAAGATCCTTTTATAGTGAACGGAACGTCCGAGTCGGCAGTTGTCTTGTTGAACACACGCTCGTAGCAATTATTTCGAATTAGTAAATATAAGTGTTATCATTATTAACATCATAACCGCTTCGTGTGTGTTAGGGAGCGCAACAAGCTTCATGGTTGGAACAAACATACTATATGACCAAGAAATAAATAGATATGCAGTTTTGGGTAGTCACTACTTGAGGATTCTCCGGTGACCGTTCTGGAACTCGAGGGAACTCTTTAAATCATTGTATGCAACGAAGAATATAATATCTTGTTCATTGTGAAGGCTTGGGAGTTAAAGGATTTGTCCGGCATGTCTTTGATCTTCGTAAGTGTACTGTATTGTTATCTTTTAGACGATTTTGGTGAATCTAACCTTTAAACTTCAAACACAATTCGTTGTTCCTAATCAGCCTTGAAAGGATACGTGGATGCATTGGGTTATTGGGTTTGACTCTCAGAGAAGAATCGACTGCATTTTTTATATTATAGATGCGAATCAAATGTAAACTTTTGGCCTAGTCTATGGAATTTGAAATGGAAGTTCCCGAGATTGAGAAAAGGGACCATCCCACAGGAGTAGTTTATAAAAATCACTAGATACAGTTTAATTAATGAGAAATACTGTAATGGTTTTTTTATATTATTTAGTGATTATTTAGATTAAGGATCCCGGAGTGATAGAAGGCCGTCGGCGAGCTCCTTAAAGTCAAGTTGAGGGAAGTCGGCCGTTAATCAAGGGGCCCTTATCACTTGAAATAGATCAGCCGACACAGTCCACACTGGAACTATTTAGCATCTCCGTTAACTCGGTCCGTTTCCGAAACCGTGATTAGGATCTTAATTTATCTATACCCTATCGTAATGGGATGATTAATCCACAATATATACTGAAGCAGGACACTGGGCGTTCCTTCAATTAATCATCGGAAGTGGGTTTGAAAATACCAAAGGCAAACCAAATAGTTTTTGCTTATTATTATTAAGTTTTATCTGGTTGATCCACATCTTTGGAAAAAACTGTACATCCCTCTGCTTAAATATTAAATCGGGCATAAAATTGAAGCCCTTCGATTATCGATTACCAAGGTAGATAGGTTAATAAATAAACCTTGCATCCTAACTTTAAACTGAACTGATACGAGTTTGGGTTTGGTTTGGATCTCAGTCCCTCATACCCAAAATTGAATGCAGTAGAGGGATTTTTTTATTCAAAAAATTCTACTTTAAAATACTAGACTCGTCATAAAACTCTAATTGCGCTCTAAATGTAAAAGCCAACATTTTGAAATGGAGATTCGTCCCAAGCCGTGAGTTGGAAAGCCCTTGCGACTTACTTCGACTTACTTATCTCCAAGTTCTACTCTGAACTTGGGGTATGATCTATATGTATAAGCAAGGAGGAAGAATGGGTGTGCAACGGTCCTCTGTAATTTAATCCGATGTTACAGTGCAGGAAGCACCTCATCTCCTATGTGAAATATTTGCATGGTTGGCTGATTTTTTTTTCGATTTGGTGGCACACGAGTGAAGTGATAATGAAGAAGAAATGCTAGAGGATGGATTGATGTTCAAAGGGGAATGTGTTTAGAGGATTAGACACGGTCCACATGGATCACAAAGGTATTCCATCCGACAGAACAAACCCAACTCTTTCAAAAACCTACCACCACACTATACATACACAACTATCAGTCCCAATCCCATTCCATTCCCATGTCTCTCCTCTGAAGAAAAAAAAATCTTCCAAATCGGACTGAAATTTTTTCCAACGGGAAAGAACTTCTAATTGAAATTTGGACTGGAATACTAATCAGCCTTCCTTTTTCCAACTCAATTCGTCTTTTTTTTCTCAGTATTCTTTCACATCAACCCTATACTTCTCGTATCATACACAACCGTTCATTTCCAATCCTTACAAGGGCCCATCTACCCTTCTAACTTGGTGCGTGTAGAAATCTGCTGCGTACAGCTTCAACCTGACTTTATTGGGTTTCGTTTTCAGGCATCCCGACAAGTCTCTGTGTGTGTGTATAGTAGCCTGATTTCCAATGCAGACCGATTTCCAAATTCGATTAGGAAATTTCACATTTCCCAAGCTACATTTTTTCAACCACATATTCTCCCCGAAATATTGTTCCTTTGAGATATTAGGATTTTCGGAGCGATTGCAATGGAATTGTGTCTTGATTCGGAGAATTCTATTTAGTCTGTATGTAACATGTGAAGCTGGTGGTGGCAAGTACATTCATGAACTGAAAGTATCCACAGCTTGGGTGGATGCGTTTCTAAATTTAGGGAAGTTTTCTAAGAAGCCAGTTGCTGTTTGTTGGATGAGGTCCATTAGGAGAGACAAATTGGCTCCGAAGACTTCTCTACATACCTGACAGCCTCCCTTCAAAAGTTATGAGTTTAGAATCGGGTCTCTTTAGAGGCCCTAATGAGCTGTGACAAGAAGCACTTTCTTAATTTCGAGTACAAATCTCATATAAATGCTCTTTCCACATTCCACACAATCGTAATCTCCTAACCAAACAGTCTTCCTGGTAGGGCTTGGTGAAAATTCAAAAAAAACATACAAGGATATTGTCTAATTCCAGCTCCATTACAAATACTGGGAATTCCGCTCTCATTTATTAGACTCTTACCCTCTGGTGGTGAATCGATTGTGTATTCTACGCGGATTATGTGATGAATAAATTTAGTGGAAATGTATTATCACATTAAAATTTAACTTCCAAATGTTTCATTTGTGTCACGAGGACCCCAACTCCAATGGTTTAGTGTTTCAGTTTCACCCTCTGTTATTATTTCCAGCTATTCCGGACAAGATATGCCCGGGTGGATTATAAGGCGGTATGAGGTATAGGCCCTCGAGGATGTTAAGAGATTTTAGATACGAGACATGTAGATTGGTAGGGGTACCTGCCTGTTTTGGTAGTTTTCGTACAATAAATTCGGAGTGATTTAGGTGCAGGAGTAAATGAGAATCGGATTCGGTCTTCTTAACAACTCTACTATAGAACCGGTGGGGGTTTTCTAAACGTCTCCTCTCTATGCTCCTACAGCACTGTACTTGCCTCAACTCATTTTCTCGGGCTGAACTTGAACTTGAAGCCTGGAGAGATGGAGATGAGATTCCACTTGCTCAAACTACCGTACATAAATATAGATGCAGGAATCTCCATTTACCCTCCAATAATAAAAAAGATGATCCACAAAGAGCTATTCTCATTATGAGAGAGACTTGTAAAGTCCCCTTCTTGCTCTCTTACATTATTATGCAGATTTTTCAACAAGTTTATTTTAGACTAATTGGCTCATTTACCCGCAGCTCTGGCTAGTACACACACAAGGGAAAAAAATCTCCCTCACGACACCATTAATTCTCATGAGTTTTCTTACCAAAAGTTCAAAATATCTTAAGAATATATTGCTACTAGCTAGTAACACTCTTGACAACAAAAACAAGGACAGACAACCTCCTCCAGTTAGATCTCTAGATAGGATTACGCGTTACTTTGAATGACAGCTGCTGGGTTCAAAAATCTCAAGAAACATTTCCCTTCCCTTCTCCCTCCTTGATTAACAGAGAATTTTGAATATTTTTATATCTTTTCATCTTGGAATGGGTAACATTTTAAATCCCGGTGAAAGGGTTTAGTTGGAAGATGCTCTTCAAAAACATTTCCCTAGGATTCATTCATCAAAAAATTACAGCAGGCCAGGTATTCATGTCCACAGAGCTTCTCCACTTCTTTCTCCGTACGGGCAAAACACTGGAGTCTCAAAAGTTCCTTCCTCAACTTCCCATCGTCTAGATAGAATTTTTCGAGAAAGTGAATGCAATCTGGAGTAACGTCTGCCAAGCTGGCTTCACCACAGAGACCATTGGCATCAAAAACTAGATCTAAAGCTTTCTTTAAAATCGAACAAGGAAAAAATCACCCATAAAATCCTTAATTGTTTTAAATAAATATTCAGAACTATTCTGAAAGAGCTTTACAAACCGGGTCCGGGCAGGATGGCAAAATAGTTACAGCAAAATTCAAAATTCTCCTACATAAGTGACAAGGGCAGTCCCAACTGTCACTACCTGTACCCAACACCCCAAATAGAAATTAACAATAACATTAATTTCCTAGTTTCTAACCGTTTTAAAAATCCTTAATTAATTATTCCTCAAAGGATTTAGCTGACCTTTGTTTGCACAGCAAAGTGCGATAATCAGCAAGAACAGGAATGATAATTTTAGATCCATTTTACTATTCTCCCGCAGACAAGACAAGAGATCCTACAACAGTGAGCAGTAAGTAGGAATACTATTCTGAACTTGTCCTGGCTAGCAATCAGTCAAGGTTGGTCGGACTTCCTTATCACTCCAGTGCGAATACAACTGGAGGATCGGGATGTATTAGGGACTAAATATACTCTGGCAGTACAATAACAACCTCCAGACTCTATACGGAAGCTAGAGAACTGAACTGATTGTTGGATTTAAAACGGTGGGCCTGCATCTCTATCCATTTCTAATCTGATGTTTAGGCCAGGAGAGAGGAGTGTGTAAATACAGGTAGATTGAGGAATACCTACTTGTACACAGAGATCCTTGCCACCTCCGACATAAAACCGGAGAGGGAGAGATAAGCCCGTCGATATGGAAATATATGCATGAAGAAATCCTGTGGTTAATTAAGCATTTATGAAGTCTCCTTCAAATCCCGTGGTGAGAGACGTGCCTTTTGAATAAATGATATCTCACTGGAGGAGCCTCACTGGGCTGTGTCCTTTGCGATGAAGAGGATACACCAGAAGTAGTAGTAGGGGCACTGTATGTATCTATCGTATGTTATCGAGAGGATATCAGATCCACATAAAATGACAAATACCTCTCGACACACACCTACAACTCATAATAGATTTAAACTCTTGGAGTCGTCCTGGTCGTGTGTACTCAAATAATTCACATACCTTAGGATAACAAGCCTCTGGATTAATTTAATAGTGGGGAGTGTCCAGGTTCTATACCATTCCTTTACAATAACTCCAAAAATTATCGATGGCATGATTGTGAATCATTGTTAAGGGGCGTAATTTTTTTGAATCATTCAATTTCAATCAATCGCTCCTAGAGGCTATCAAAGCTTGTACCCCACTCGTACTGTCAATCGTTTAATTTGGCTTATTTGTCTACCATCTACTATATGGAGGCAGAGTTAAATTCCAATTTCTGATTGCTTATGCTTACTTTTCGAGCAGAGCTTAAAATGGGATTTTATTTAATGGAATTGACAGTGGAGATTTTGCCAGAGTTGTTGAAGTCAAGGGATGATTTGTCACCTGTCATTCTAAATCAGATTCCACTGGACGGGATGGGATGAGACCCTCTCTGAATTTTAATAGAGAGGTTTAGCTTGTCCACGTAGCTTGTGCTATGGTTTCTTGCAATTTTTGAGTCTTGGATCTACCATGGACTCATGGATGTGTTAGTTAGCCCTTAATAATATTCCGTGGGTTTGCTGAACTGAAACGTACCGATATAGTCCCGGAGCTGAGGACAGAATAGACAGTTTTGATGTCCGATGACACATTCTCTAGTTTGGTTACGTAGGGCTTCTATAAAATCAGTTTGGACATTTCTGTTTGATTTAGCACTTTTACAGATTGTCGTCTGCTTTCTCTCGTCGTCCTTTCACTACATACAAGGTGGTAGAATTTTTCCCTTTCAGAAATTGCTACTAAGGTGCCTTTAGAAAGTCGAAAATGTAGTATTTCCAATGTGGATCTTCTTGGTAGGGAATTTTGTGCTCTTCAACTTGAAACAGGGCTGACCGGGCGAAGAATCTTGTGCGTGAATTGGATTTACATATTTTAAAGACAGGAGAGAAGGGAACAGACTAGAAATGGAGAATATATGTCCCCTGGAATATTTCCTATTTTTTCTTATAGAATGGAAAATGTACGCTTTTGAAAGGGGAGATGAATGTATCGCTTTAAAAAAAAGAAGAAATTTATGAAAAGTGGGAAAGATATTGAGCAGTCAACTTTGTCACCATAAATCCTGTCCACTTCCTCCGTGGCCAGGCCAAGCCCCCACTAGGAGAATGCCACCATCACCACCAAGAACCCCGATCAAGGACCAACATCTCATATAACATAATATAAGTACACACACTCCATAATACCTATACATCATCATATGCATGCAATATTTCCTGATTTATTCGCCTCAAGAATAATCGTCCTTTCCCCCTATCTCTCAATGTATAATTCAATCTATCCCCTCAGTGCTACAGGGTTAGTTCTGGGGAAGACTCTGCCACTAAATCACAAGAGAGAGAGAATCCTGGACCTTGTCTCCAGGATCCGAACCCCGTTGACTTAACCTGTAATAACATTACTTTCCACAACCCTTCAGAAAAGTCCAAGCGGGTGCAGAGGAGTAGAGAGGCAGCTCCTAAATTCCCAATTCAGAACCACCCTGTTCATATTTTATCATTGTGATTTTGAGAATCCAAAGGAGGATTAGGACAATTCACAATTTTCAACACATTTCCCCGACTTAAAAAGAAATTGTGGGGAATTTCGGTGTCCCTCAAGAGTGACCTCCCCTTCTTCCTCTTCATCCTCGTCTCTAATACCAGAGAGAGGGAAAACTGTATAATGCGGTTTTGAGTTTTTGAGCTTTTGAGTTCCAATTCCCCTATTGCATGGAATATATGAAATATAAAATAACTTTATGATAAATATGTATGTACCAGAGAGGAAATAGTAGAGAGGCTTTGATTTATTTCTTTAGAGGTGCATATCTTCCCCTCAAATCACCCTCTTCAATTGTGTCCCTTTACAACTTTTCTCCACTCAATTGACAACTCAAGGAGAGAGGACTGGGACGGAAAAATAACTTTTTAGCAACCTCTTTATTACAAGTTGGGCCGCTGTTGTCTCTTCCACCACTACCAAAAGTTATATCCACCCGACACTAGTATCATATCATCTTAAAGTATCCTCTTCAATACTATTCAGACCTTCATTGTAATACATCTAAACCCACGTTTATACATACACTCATAATCAAGAGACTGATCAAACCCCTAAGACCACAGCACCACTCCCATCCTCCAGGCACTTTCAATATACCTCAGAAGAGTGTGCAAAGAGGAAGGACTTGGGTTCAAAAAATACTGGAGAAAGTTCTCCAGAGAGAGAGAGAGACAGGATATTGTGAAAGTTAATGAAAAGATCCTTGGTTTCATTTCGATTGAATAATTCAGGAGGATTGGGGCTGTCTTGGGTGGGAATTGAATGCTTTGTAAATATATATGCATAAATATTATATCTATATATATTTCACGTTGGACTCGTCAGAGTGTTTTTCAAAGGTCTTGTGATATCAACCCGCTTGTATCAACTCTCTACAACTGCATCTCCCATGTCCTTGATGTATTGAGGATTGAGATTGAGACACAATGTGTTGCTGACGGAATCTACACCGCAGAGGAGAATCTGATTTAATTAGTTGGAGATTTGTCTCCTCGCTCCGACTAATATCTACGTATTTAGGAGAGGCTTTGATATCACGAAGGAGGAGGAGAGACACACTCGTATACTCTTCTATTAAATTTGTGTATATGCAGAATTAATCCGCATCTGGTGACACCACCCACTTCAGCCAGGTACTATTTCCGATCGTGTGAGCGGAGAGAGTTGTGAGAGTTGTAAGGTTGCAAGGTATCATATACAATCTACTATTTTCTCTGCATGACATAAGGTGCTTGTGGTTTCTTTGGGTTTAGATTTACAATCAGAGTCATCATCCCTTTCATCTTTCTTACAATTAATAATGTTTCCATCTTCTCAGATTTTAAATTTTAAATATGAAGTAGGCACAGTGAATTTGGAACAATGTCACGGAATGTAGATGCACTTCCCAAAAAGGATGAATTTCACGATTTATTTTTCTTGTAAATCTGTTTTTGTAATCCGTTATTTAATTCAGTACTGATTCCAAAACTAATTCGCGCTTTGAAACGTTTAATCCTGGAATTAAACTGTGTAGAGGCTAAGTCTTAGTGTTTGATATCGTTTGACAAGAATTATAATAATTTAAAAAGGTATTTAGTGGCACTAACACTTAAAATAGTACGAATGATCAAACAAATACCTTTTTTGACCGGTTCGACTTATAAAGAATTCATTTCGGGCTAATTATTCAGCAGACTAAATATCGAGTACAAAACCCATCATAAAATAAGATTAGAAAGTTAATTGGCTGAAACGGTTCTATTTCTCTGATTCATCTGGGAATTATCTCCTAAATAGGATGAACAAGAAGTCTTGTTTCCAAAGGCTCATCTAACATCTAGCAGGAGGCAGTAGAGATTTTGAAAATATTCAAACTAGAAACTATTTAAATGATACAATTGCCATACCAATGAGGATTGAATTTACAATTCCCATTCGAATTCCTTCCACTCGAGAAAACACAACATTTCGCCCATGCTATTAAACTAAGAAGTTTCCCTAACCAAATTCTCCTTGGACTCTACTGAGTATCAGAGAAAATGTAAGTAAAGTGGAACATGTGAGAAATAAGAGGAGGACCAAAGGAGAAATCTGTCTCTCTGAGCCCTAGCCAGTTTAGATAGTATGACATGATACGGGACATATTGGAAGGATTGGATAGATGGGCTGGATTGATAAGGATGTTTATATTGGCCATATATTTTCTACATAGGATCGGTGAATTGTAAAAAGTAATGTCTTGCCACATATTCTACATAGATATTTGACTCTTTGAAAAATGGGTGCAAATATATAAAAGTGAGGGGGATGGGAACCAAAGAGATCGCTTTCACTTGTCCCATTCCAACTCCCAAGAACGGTATAAAAATATAGTGGCGGTGAGCATGTTCCCAAGTCCGACTGTCCCCAACCCCTCACGTCCTCAGTAATTCAAAGCCCTTGCGAGGACATGATCACTAAGCACCCGCGTTCTCCTACAAGGGCACCTCGTCCCTTCCTCCTGTCCACACGGGCCTCGCGACACTGCTCAACATACGAAATAGGAATAGACTTGTGACATGTTGACAAATGAGTTCACTATCTCAAACCCACCTAGTCCCGTCTTTTGATATTCATTCCATCATTCCAAATAAATCGGTAATATCGGTGGTCCATTCTTCCCGCTTTCCAATAACTATTTCCCCCTTCGTATGATCCATTATACTAACATATTACTACATATTACCTCCAAGACTTGTGGATATATACCACCCACACCATTTTCCCTTTAGAAATCTCTCTTCACAAATAATTTATCTCTCGCACGCTCATCCTTCCAAAAATGAGTGCCTCACCTTGATCAATGGGCTAACTTTAATGGGCTGAGATGGAATCGGATGTTGATTCGTTGATGTGAGATTGCTAAGCCTCCGCAGCAGCCCCACACTCACAGCAATCACACCATCACAAATGAGATTTCATTGACCTAGCCAGACGAGGTTTCCTTAGGGGCCCTTCTTTGAGCCTATATCTCCATCACATACACATTTTCTTGCGCCTAAGTTTGTCAAGATTATTGTGCTTGTACAGGGTGAGGAAAGTATGGGTTGGAGAAAAGGTGAACTCATCAATCTACATTTGGGTATTGTCTGTTGGGAATTGGAGCTGGCTGACAGGGATCTTCAGGTTGTCACTTGTTTGACAACTCAAGATTTATTCCCTTCCTTTGCCAATGCCCGGGTGTTATTATTATAGTTTTTTTTCGAGAATTTTAGCGGTCTTTGACCTTTTTTTAAGCCACTTTTTGGGATAGGGAAAAAATGTTAGTTGTGCTTTCTTATGGAAACCCGGCATATAGAACTTGATGGGTAATTGAAGAGGTCATCTTCAGTGTGGTTGAGGATCTTGGATAATGGGGATTTTCAGGCATGCGTTCAACGTTAATAGTGGTGAACTCTAAAAGTGAGTTTTATGTTATGTAGTCAGTATCTTTGACTATCAAACCTTCGCACTAAACCTGCAAACATTTTCAGCTTATTTTCATCCCTTGAGAATCTCATGAGTAGTCAGGAGTTTTGGAAACTTTTTTTTCTCGACCATCTATTCACAGTCGCTTTATATAAAACAAGACTGATTTATAAAATAGGATGAGAGATGCATAGGACTTAATATAAAAATGTTTTTAAGACTTCATTGCAAGATAAATAAGTTCGTCTCGACGTTTTTTTAATTGTAATTACCAATTTACACCTTTTACCCACAATATGTCAATTCATATACAGCAAACAGCAAACAGCTTTAGTCCACTTTTGTTAACATTTGTTTTCGACAAGAGAAATTTATACACTGTCAATCTATAAAAAAACCACACATGTAACAATTAAGCTGGAAAGATTTTCCAATACGCTACAAAAATAGTAGCATCAAAAATAATTTAAAGTTTCCAAACTTAAATCAACAGTTTTTGATGTCGCATCTTCAGAAATGTTACAATTTGCTTGAGTATTGAAGGAATGGATCAATAACTCACGTAAATATTGTATTTAAAAAATAGCTTTAGTCCTCCGAGATGAACTGCAGAAAATCAGAGAATCGTTAAAACCCCACTGAGCCCATAAAATTCAGTCTCAAGTGATATGATACTTATGGATTTAATAGTCCCTTAGGTTTAAATTGTTGAACAGGTTTCACCGGCTGGAAAGTATTTAAATCAGAATCCACTAAAGGGATTTTAATGAGTTCACCGGGTTACATAAATTTAAATAAAAGCTATTTATTTACCCACCTTGAGACAAGTGTAAACTAGGGAAAATCATTAAACCGTATTGATACCCTCCAATTAAAGCCAGCTTCTCGAACTCATCCAGAGAAACCCTGCTGAAAATATCTTTACAACTGGTCGTAAATTTTAAATGAATTTTTCCTTTATGTATATTTGGCAAGTTGGCGTTTGAGTTTTTTTTCTCTAAAGACGACGACAGGGCAGATACGAAAGGAGTTGATTTTGCAAACCGAGACAGAGAGAGAGATGGGAAAAAAAACTAAACTAAAAAAAAGAAATTTGAATAGAGAGGACGGGGAGACGAGGGTTTTAAAAAGTGGGATAAAAATGGCTGTATGTTTGTTTTTGACAGTAATGAAGTGGGAGTGTGTGTTATTTCTTTGCCAGAGAGTTAATTGTTTTCCTAGTCTGAGGGACTGACAGACAACAAAGATAATTACCAATTAATCAATTGCCCATTTACTCCCTTTTTGATCTCAAACTTCTCATCCCTCTCTCTCCCTCTCCTCGTCCATTCTTTTGGCCAAATCCAGTCCTACTTAACCAAATAATACTTACAACAACAAAGGATTGATAATGAATGAGCTTTTTTAAAACAAACCTTCCCACACTCCCTCTCGACTTCCAGCCGCATTGATTTATGACTATACAAAATAGGCTTCCCCAGCCAGAGGAGATGTCACAAGTCAGAGAGGAGAAGGAGGAGGATATATGTTATTCTCATCATACTTTACAATCATTTATTTTATCAGTACTAAAATTTAACACTCATAAATCCATATCTGGAAAGGTATCCACTACAACAGGCTCAGAAACAGAGAATTCAGAGACTCGAGTCATTTCGAACAGCATAAGATTTTTTTAGTGTGGAATTTTTATTGAATGCCAAAAAAAACTCCTGCCCATCCATCTTTATGCTTATTTCTTGGATATTATAAATCAAATCTTGAAGTTGTTACTTGCAGTTAGTATTGAATTTCATGTTTGAGTATGTGTCACTGACAACGTAGAGAACACGAAAGACTGAACCTGAGGAATGAAATATGAAAATAATACCCGGAGTGATTGATTGATTTGCGAAATGACGTTTCAGAGACAAGAGCTAGACTAAACTCTTCCTAGAAGGCTTGCACACTTCTCTGCTGAAGAGTAGCCGATTTTTTTCTTCAAGAAGCTACGCTAAACATTATTAGTAAGAACTAAGAAAGTAGTGGAAGAGAAAGTGCACTAAGGGCCGTTGAGGGAGTTTTTTCTGTGACCTCTAGGGCCTTGGATATTAAGGGAGGTGGGGTGTGTCATGTTTTAAAAGTGGATGCTGGTAAAGTGGGATATTTTTGGAAACCCTGGAAGGGAAGAGAGTGAAATTAGTTTTTAATGAGCTCCACTTGTCACACTTTGTTTCCTTTCAAATCTCTCATCTTTCTACACCCAAAACTCAAAAACCCAAAGGAGCCAAAATGCTTGAAGAACTTGGGGAAAACTTGTTCGTTTTAAGAAAGAAACTTTTCTGTCCACAAACCAGTAGAAGGAAAGCAAGCTCTTTGGGTCTCATCCCCCAAGAACCAGAAAGAAATTCAACTAACGAGAGTTACGTACAGTTTCTTGGTAATAATAATTGTCTCTTTCAACCGTGAAAGCTCTGATTCTGGACCATCAACTGTGGCGTATGGCAAATGCACGCAAGAGAATCCCTTTTACAGACCTCGACAAATCTTCTTGGCTTTCTTTCACATATTACAAGTGCTCTACCGAGGACTAGAAACTATTAGGAAGATCACAAGGGCTTTTCCAAGAAGTGGTCATTATATATGTGCAACATACTAACATAACTAGTGGTGTTTTACAGTAAGTCATTAATAATTCAAATATCTCACAGTTTTTCATCGGTTTCTAATGCACCAATGTCTCTGAAAATGCATTATTCTTCTACCGTACTCTAATACTATCTCTATTTATTTTCTTAAAACAATTACAAACCTTAACGTTACGTATCATTACTTTAAGAAATTTTTTTTTAACTAAAAAAAAAACCTTGCAGGAATCGAACCCTAACTCTCCTGATTCGTGGTTAGATATGTTTTGCCAGAGGACAAATAGAAGCATCTTCATAAAAATTGATTTTAAAAAAATCTGTGCACTTTTATCAAGCTTTAATAAAAGACGTTGGTCAACTCGATTTTGTTTACTATGCAAGGGCCACCATAAAGGACTCCTACATTCCTTAAGACCCTTTAACCAATATGGAAAGAACAGGAAAGCCCTAAAGCTTAGGAGTTAGATTAAATAGGACAGTTGGCTTTTCATTAAATACTCAGAGATTCATAGGCGGCAAAACGAATTTCAGATTCGACCCACCCCAACCCCCGTGTTCGTAAATGTTTAGAAATGCCCAATTGGATAAAGATCAAGTTCTTGTCCAAGAACATTTCATTACCAGAAAGTGTGGGGGGGGGGGGCATTTGTTTGGTCTCCCGTGCTTTCGGCCTCCAAATATAATACATCCGTAGCAGAGCTTCGGTTTCTCAATGAATGACTGACAATGCAACATTGTTGGATGATTATTTCTGATCGTGTTTAGACTTATCACAAAAAATCAAGTAGGAAATTAGAAGA
>JAQFYM010000167.1:0-108715 GCA_034694785.1 Agrenia bidenticulata | reverse complement strand
GAATAACGACTGTCAACAGAATCATATAATATGTGTAACCTAGAACATAGACAAGAGCTTGACGCGTAAGTGCGTTGTACATCAAAGATAAGACATGTTAGCCTAAGTCAAGGTTGCATGCAAACAGTGAGGAGTGATAATATAATACCCAACAATTACCACAAAACAAGTTTCAAGTCCGAAGATGAGAAGCTCCGTGCTAATTAGTTATTAATTACTGGATATTCGTGCACTACAAGTCCAACAAGTATTTAAGCCTCTCATCAATTTGTACAAAACGCCTTTAAAATTTCAAGGGCATAGGATTCCCAGTAATTACATTATGGTCAAATCTTTCTAGCTTTGCATATTTTTTCCAAATAATATTTTTCATTATAATTTTTATTATTTGTTCCCAAGTGTATGGAAAAAAACCTGAAGATGATGAGATCGTGCGATTCCTTTGAATGAAATGGATTGGGAAAACGTGAGAGAGTTGTTAGTTGATAAGGGAACTTGTGCTTAGCAGTCGTTGCATCTCTCTCTGTGTAGACAATAGTACCGAGAGACGTGTAAAAACAGATGGTAAGTGTAATGATAGTTGTAGGGGGTTAAAGAGGTAATAGGACCTCTGCCTACTTCCCTCTGTGTATTCATTAATAGAGTTGAGGAGGAGATGTAAAAAGTAATAGTTCCCTTGATATTGGATCCATTTTGAACGCAGGGCCGTTTGTTTTAATGGGAGAGACTGAGAGAGGGTCAGAGAGACGATTCTGCATAATGACCTCCATCCCTCAGGACAGGAGGTTAAAATATTTAAGCCTTATTTCAAAGGGATTAATGGCCACAATTAGCTCCACTCTGACTAATTGTCAATTCCAACTTGTACAAAATCCCCTGCATCAACTTTCATGCTACTTTCATAAACTCCGGAGCTAATTCCTTCGAATCCGATTTCCGAGGCGTTCCTCGCGGGTAAGGCCAGCGTGGACTGCATCCCGCTTTTACAATAAGATCCCCTAATTTCATTCAATTCATCTCCATATCTTCCAAAACTTTTGGTACACCCAGAACAGGGGCTGTCCACAAGTAGTGGTCGCATCTTTTCTCAAGGGATACTTACAGGGTTGAATTAGAACAGCTGATATTTCGGCCTGAATCTCCCTACAGTAAGACAAGGGCTTAAATAACGCATTGGTAATTGAGCGGTGGGGGCTGATGGTTTTGGATTGCGTGATTTGTTTCCCGGGAGTTGTGTAGAGTGATGTAATATTTAGTGGTGGATGGTAAAGATTGAGTTATGAGGTTTTTGGGATGTGCATGTCCCGCAAAGGCCCTCTTATCACATTTCTCCATCAGAGTTTCTGCAAACTTTTCCCCCACCGACCACTTAATTGGTTACGTCCTCTAATTTCGAGTGACAGGTGAGGGGAAATATATGATGAATTCCAGAACACACACACAAACACACATCCATTGGGAATAAAAGCGGGTAGGAGAAGACGGTGGGAGGCTCTGGAGTATTTTTATTTAAAAGAAAGGGATAAAAAAAATGTAATTATAGAGAGGTGATAGAATCTGGAGGGGAGTCTTGTTTGCTCAACGATTGATTGAGAGCTTGTCAATTCCATTATTAAATGGTCAGTTTGTGGATTAAAGTGGTTTGATGGTGATGGACATTTCCGCGTCTTTACAACTCAATCCCAAAGGGCAGAGAGTGGGCCACACGCTAATGTCAGGGGCTAATGGATTTATCGATAATTCAATCGGACAGGGGGGATGTCAGGTGGGAACTCATTATTCAAATACACTCTCTCACCTTAACTAACTATGAATAAATCTTTACCCTCATATCCTCACACTTTAACAAGAATTATAGGAAAACGCTTTGGCTTCCACATCTCCAGCTCTCAATCTAGGGAGCTAAAAACCGTCAAGAATAGTAGGGACGTTTCGATAGAGTAAAAAATTTTGATTATGACTTTAGCTCAGAATTTTCGAGTTGGAAGTTCAATCTACAGTCAGTGAAAACTAAAATTTTACAGCTCTTGTCTTGCATTGTAAAATTGAAATATTATTTTTGGTTTGGCTTTAGAAATCGATTTAAGATGATGTTTGGGGCGACCGAAAAAACACAGTATCGAAACCTGCCTTTGGGTATGGCAAAAGATAGTGACTGGCGATAGATCAGTCACAAACAGAAGGCTTTTTCTACACACTGTCGAAACCTCCCTAATATCTTCCTCTTACAAGATATTATTACTTCATATAAGCCTCAAGATTAGTATCAGCTTCGTACTCGCAAGCCACCACCCCTGCTGCCCCTGACCCTGACTGTCTCAAAACTGAAACCTCCCAAACTTTAGAAAGTGAAACATTCAAGTTATGAATCAAAAGTAGTAACTCGAAAGTATAAGAGAGCCTCCATAGTCTGGATTCTAAATATCATGAGCTCCTCTGACTCGTCAAGTAAATATTTGGGAGATGTGCAACACTTGCAATCTGACACCCAAGGGCTGACGGAAAACGGAGATGCTCTACTGGAAAATAAATACTCCCCCACACACACATGGCTTCAATTACACAAGCAAAAGCTACAAGTCAACCACCTCCAAAAACCTCGTACCGAAACCCCCGTCGTACACTTGAGCCCATTTCATATTGATTAGAAATCTTAAGGGGTTACAAAAAAACTTCAAGTCACTATCAAAAACTCCCACAAGAGCTACTAAAAATCGACGGGCACGGAGCTCAGCCCTGGAAGCCCCTTGACAGACACAGTTTATGGATGGGAGGTGATGATTTGAGCGTTTCAAGTGCCTCATCATATGTAGGAGGGAAATGGTGAATTTTCATTGGATTATATTTGGTAAAAAATGCTGTGAATAGGATGAGTAATAGGAGAGTACATCTACACGGATTGTACGAGGAGGTAGAGGCAAGAGGCAAGTGTTTGAAATCGTGTTATTTTGATTCGGTGAAAGGATGGAACACGCAACAGCCTTCCTGGGAAAAGAATCCCACCGACTTGTAATAAATGAGAAGCCCGGGTGAAAAAAATACGGAGATTTCTCTCCCTCAATGCACCGCACTTCCAACTTCATGATAAATCCAATCTTCCTCATTTCTTTCTAAACAACCTGGGCTCCTTTGACTTAACAATATCTTCCCTTACAGCCCATTCACAGCCCATACAAGTCTAACTCTACCCGCTAAGAGCTTGTAGCGAACCGTCAAGTCCCGACAAGCCATACCCGAAGTCTGTGCACCGCCCCTGTCTCGGAATAAAGACGGGAAAGGCTGGGAATCCCTTTTAAGTGGAAAACACGGGTTGGACTTGGAGACACACGTACGGCGGGGATAAATGATTCACGCACACCATATACATCTGCATTACATCTTTCTCACGCTTTACATCACTTTCAGGGTTAAGTTACCCGGGATGTTAGATGGACTTTTTTCCTTTGATAACGCACGGCCGTTTCTTACAATCATCTCCTCATTCACTTGTTATAAGAATGTGCATGGAGCTGAAAAACAGGGATATAAGGCTTTGTTAACGGACTTATTAGTATGAGAAATGTAGCCCCTTTTCAGGACAAGTGTGGCCATGTGGGTCCTTGGATATTCTAGAGAAATGGGGTGGACTCAGAAAGACTGTCCCCGACACAAAATTTGACTGCAAATTTAGTGAGTTGAAGTGTCCAGCAGAGGAAGGCCGAGGGTCTCATTAAACTCTAAAGTTAGTGGAGAAAGTTACCCCAACTTGGAAGGAAATAATAATAATAATGGGATGGAATGGATGCCCCTTTCTCTGGTCACAATCCGAGTTTGGTGGAAGGGAACCAGTTGGAGCTGAAGGAGCAGGTTAGTTCCGGAGCATAGGACACGAGGGGCATCCACGCTCTACCATCTGGGCAAAAATGGGCGGAAGGGGCACTCACACTCTCCAGCCTCTATCCCTCCCATCCTTCAAGGGGTGGGGTTCCTGGGCGTTGGTATTAGTGAATGGCCCTTGGGATAAGAGGTTTCCTTAGGAGGAGATAAACCCGTCAGGTTGTTAGTTACGAGTGCACATTATCCCTTTTGCCTAGCTCGGCATTTCTTGGATTTCAAGGGCCTCCGTCTCCTACTCCAAGTTCCAGTGCATTTGCTCACATTCCTCCCCCGGCAATAGGGCCTGGTGGAAGTGTCTCTTATTACTTAGAGATGAGATATCCATCCAATCGAGTCCACTTCAAAAAGCCCATCTCTCACTCATCGAGCAGAGGTAGAGCAGTGCCAGGAGTGGTAGGGATTCCCCATTACGATATGGCAGTCCTAACCACTGGCAATCATTATTCAAAATCTCACAACGCTCCATCCAACCCAGAGAGAGAGAGGGGAAAGGGGGGCAGAGGGGGACTCATTGGGATCATTATTATTTCGAAACACTTCAACTCCATCTCCTATTATTATGATCATGATAATATAATGTTGGAGTTGGGACACTTTGCAGAATACAAATCTCTGCCTAATGCCCATCTTATTCCCTTCCCTCTTCCCTTAAATCCCATTTATTGCATCCAAATTATACACGAGCCCTCCACCTTGTAACAGATGACAATATTGTTGACTTACTGCTCCACCCTACTTTCTTCCTACGTTCAAATCCATAAGTCATATCCCATTAAATCCTATTCCCCCTGTACCCTTAAACCCCGGCCATCCTAGACACATTAGAATACTCCACAAAACTACTTATGGACAAGTCTCAGGAGAGGGAAGGAGGATTTGGAATTCCATCCACAGCCTCATATACTTTTTTCCAGCTCATTTTAATTAAATAACTCATCTCTGCTTTCTCCTTGCTCTGATGAGATGCGATTCCAACTGGGAAGTGACTTGGACAAGAAGATGTGGTGCGTAGGTCTGAGATTTCTCCACTCAAGATCCAATAGGGCAATAGATATATAATAAATACGAGAAGGGGAAAGAGACGAGGGGGATTAGATTAAAATATAAAATAAAATTTAAAGCATCAAAAATGTCATAAAGGAAGATGAAAGTGAGGCTGTGGTTTCGTACAAACCTTGGGATTTAATGAGCTCCCTCTCCCTCTCTCCTGTGCCATATGCAATCAGGGAGATGGGGTAAATATTTTACAGCTTATTGGACCCATCCTTATGTAAACTATGATTAAAGGTGGAAGAGGTGGATGGGAAATGAGTGGGACATATGATGATGATGATGGGAGGACGTTAATTGTGGAGGATCCCTTGAGGGACACGCCAGATAGAGAAGTCAATGGACTGAAAGTCTTTCTGATTTCATTACACTTTCTCCACTCATTATATAAGAAGGGAGGAGATAGCCCTGAGGTCCCTTCTCTCTTCATCCTCCTATTATATCCACATGGCTCCTAGGTACTACCACCGGGCCGTTCATAACCACCACCGACCTCCCTCTCCCTTAAGGACCTACAGACGTGGACAAGGGGTTAGTCTGTGGACATCCCCTGTGGAGATCTCCTCCGTCTACCTATGCGGATGTGGAGAGCGAGGAACTTTGTTAAAATGGATTCTTAATGCAGCCAAGCCATTGAATCCAATCCAGTTTTTCTTATTTCCAACATCCTCCATTTCCTTTGGAGAAGCCGGGAGAGAGAGAAAAAGAGTTGATGAAGATAAAAGAAATCTTGTGAAATAAGTGTAAATTCATGGACTCCTTTTATTGTGTCCACCACCATCACTTATTTTTGTCTCTCTTCTTCTTTTTTGAGGGGAAATAATATTTCTCTCCGCTTTTCTATTCAAGTGAATTGGAGTCTGAAAGTCCATCATCATCATCATCCTCCTCCTCCTCGTCATCATCATCATCATCATTTATACATTTCCTTTGCAAAATTCATGAGGAGGATTGACTGGACTGTGAGGTGAGCTATATCCGCCAAAGATTCCTCTCCCATTTCCATCTTCAAATGGTTTATCTCTGATTGAATTGGGATGGAGGAGGAAGTGAGTGGAATTCAAAATGAAATATGACTCTGATTCAAGAGTTATTTAGTTGGACGAGGGAGAGACCCTCAAGGGGCCATCCACAGCCAACCTCACTATCTTAAACTCCCTTACGGATTATGGGCAGAGCGTTGATGCATATGAGACAAGGTTCTTCCGCTCCAACAGCCCCAAGTTTTCATTCAACTCCATTATACTCAACCACACTACATTATTCCGAACGGAAATATATCCACAAAATATACAGCCCAACCTCCGTAGAATCCTAAAAACCCATCTTAGTCAATACTAGATATCTCCTACTGTTTACTCAGATCCCAACAGCACAGAGTCAATACATTGGGCTTAAGCCAATAGGAGTATGGGACCGTCCACAGATTTCCCACCTCCCAGCCATGAACAAGCTGAGGGGGTGTACCCTAAAACAACTGCTGAGAAGGGCCTAATGGATTAGTAAAAGTCGGTAGTGGGGGCTGGATGGTTCGATTGATTTAGCAAGAAATCTCTCTCCACTTTCTCTCCTATTTTTTTAATGAATAAGTCGAGATTTATGAGAGAGGAGTATGGAGTAGGACGGGATGTTTGTGTAAAGGGTTAGAAGGTACAAATATTTGTGTTTGTATCCATCTCTGTCCCTACAATACAAGACACTACAAAGGAAGAGAACGCTTACCTCTTGACGCTGGCTGTTCTCAATATTTTTCGGATGAAATCCGAACACTCACCATCCGCTCCTCTGGGAAATCAGAATTGTCTGCAAAAAAAGAGCAAAAGATTTAGCACAAAATAGAGTGAAAGATGTAAAGGACATCAAGTGGATCAATACATTTCTCCTACCCTCCTAAATGTTAACTCATAATCTCATGAGGGAACTCTCTGGCCGACACCCTTTGGTCGGTAATTAATTTATTACGAGGAGGCCCTTGAGGCAAAGAGACAAGGACAAGACTGTGTCACCCGTCTGAGCAAAAACTCCCAAGTTGGAACTCCCAACTTGTCTAGGGACAACGGGAGGAGAGAGTGTTAAATTTTACTTAATTAATAAATACAAGCCCCTTCTAATTAATTTAGACGATGGTGCACCCATGTGTGTGTGCATTCTTACCCACCACCCCGGCTTCTTAATTAATTAAATAGCTTATCGTTATCATACCAACTCTTCCTTCTCTTCGATTTAGCCACAAGAAGTTCCTTGATACGGCCCAAAGGTTCTATTTATGAACTCATCTCGCTCTCAAGTCCCAACCTATCCCTTTGGAGTCTGGAGATGATGAAGACGTGAGAGTGAGAGCGGAAGTTGAACATGTAGTTAATGAACCCTTGCATTGTTAATGAACTCGCCCTCCATTAGTCACCCACACTGGTCTCGGAGTATCAGTGCGGGGTGTGTATAGATACACTATCTTTGGCATTAGTCACCCTTAGACAAGCTCAATCTTTGAGAAACAACTCCAGTTCACTTTGACATTATCCAGAGAGACCTTTTTTTTAAGATGCTGGTGGAACAGCTAGAGATGAAATGATACAAAATGCAAGTTAATTAACTCGGGAGGGGAGGGTGCGGATTTTACGGAGATTATATTCCCACCCTTGAGTCGGAGTTTAGAATCTGTTTTTTTAGCTAATTAATTATACCCTCACGATTTATGCTCATCAAGTTGGGATTTCAAAAATTATTTGACAGGGCTAAAAAGCCTCTCTGAGTGACATTGGATTATCCAAGCTTTGCTACTACAAAATCCATGGTACTTATACATTTTCAAGGAGGTCCTTTTAAAGCTCATTCGGAATTTGTGTGTTATTCTTTTAATACATCCGAGAACCATTTTATTTAAGTTGTTTTAAAGACCCTTAAGGAATTTCCTTCAAAATTTATTTCTAGCCATTGAGGTGTACCAATGTGACATTGGATAAGTTGCCCCCTTCAATCTCTTCTGCTCCGGTGATCATTTAAGTTTGGCAGATAGCAAAGAGCTTAAAAGGACTCATTACTCGTGCTCCTCCGACCTCTCCAAGTTGGCTCGTGTAATAATATTGTCACAATAATTTATTACAGGGCCACTAGGGCGGGTTTAAAAAATAAATTCAGAGGAAAACAAATAGCCAAGATGAGTCAAGTTAAATTAACCAAAGGCTCCTGGGCTCATCTACATGTTTACACTGGAAATAAATGCGCGACTACGCCGTGCTCCCAAGGACTTGCTTAAGAAGTTTAGACTAGAGGATGAGTGTTTGTGTTAATAACCCCTCCGGGTTACACAAACTTGTCTCAATTCTAGATCCGAATCGGTTAGTCTCCCAGTCTATAGCCTTCCAACTCGTTATACTATAACAATTTAAAGGCTGACGGTAAAGTCTAAAGTATGCAAAGCATATGTTTTCATGCTCAGTAAGAATGATGCTGACAGAGTGTTGTTAGGTATAAGAAAGAGGATATGGTGTAAGCGACACGGGGATAGTTTCTTGTTCCAAAGGCCCTTGTAAATGGAGATAAGGAGAGTGTAGCCAGATAAGCCCACCAAGGACTTTGCAGATAAGCCATGGAGGCTGGGGCTCATTAGAGAGATAAGGGCGGTCTCTTGGGGGGAGGAAAGTTTTAATGTGGAGGGCGAGAGGGCTTTGTGAATTAACCCCGTTGTGCCCCATTGGGACATTGGACATTCGTTAGAGTTGACTAGCCTAGGGTTAATATCCACACACTTGCCCATCTATTTATTCTACGTTTATGTATTTTGTATGAAGTTGGATGATGAGCTCCTTTAATCCTTCTCTCTCTTCTTTGTTTGTTTTATCCGGCTAGTCCACCACCACCGCCAAGGCCTCCTCTACCAGCACAACTTTACCAGAATATTAAATTCCTCTGCTATGGCAGCGACGAGGGGAATTTCCATAATTGTAATTTAATATTAAATTGACTACCACTCCCACAACAAGAGCTGTAACAAGAGTGGACCAACCGTTTGGAACATGGTCTTTGAGGGGGATGTCCACAAACTACGGGGGTAGCTACCTTAGTTAATCTGTGTAATACTGTGTATAATTATCTAAGGGATTTAGTATCACAAGGCTACTTTAAGGTCCGAGACCGCCCCTGTAGTTTATGAACGGACTCCGAGATCTCGACAGTAGAAAGGGCCTGGCTACTCTGCTGGCAGACGAGCACTTGTTCTCCCTTTGTTTTCCGGTCAAGGGAATTAGCCTGTGTATTTGTTTTGTAGTCTTATCTGGTGGCGGCGGTGGTGGTGTAATGAAACGGGCTTATCCTATACCCTCTCTTTATTTCTATTTTTGTGGAGGGGAGAAAGTAATTTGAAGGGAGGACAAAGGCCTTTCTACTCCAGACACACGCTCACCCATCGGAGTTTAAGAAATGAAGGGATTGGGATTCAAGGCGGATGGCCAAAGGAGGTCCATGAAATTGGGAGTAAAATAAAAGAGCAAATAACTTGAATTCAATTTGTGTGGTCAACTGAATGTCCACTCCACTCAGAGGGAATCATCATTCTGGCTCATTGGTCAGATAACCCCTTAAGCCTCACTGCCCCATTCACTTCACATTCCGACCACAGCCTTATCTACCTTTATACTTATCTTTAACTTAACTCTCGATTATCCATCAACTCCCGACCCTACCGACTCCGACCTCCAACACGTCCCACCGTCAATCAGCTCCACTTTCTCCAGACTCTGCAGAGGAAGCCCGTCTTGAGGAAGAATGTCAACTTTCTCCATTGAGTTAGTGCGGCGGGGTGAGAGGAGGCTTGTAAAATATTCACAGCCAGTCCATAAAGGATAACTTGAGTGGAGGATGAATGTGCATGTGTGAGGTAGTTGTAACCCCAACAAGAGCTGAGGTCGTCGAGTTCACGTAATAGTAAAAGTTGAGTTGGATGGGACGTGAGCAAGTTTGGAATTCGTGATCCGGCTCACTGTTTTCACATGACATTGCAACTGCAAACTCTCCGGACGTCTTGCCAAAAGCCACGTAAGCAGTTGCGGTGGCCATTCTCCATCTCCTTGGCCCAAAACCCAATCCTACTCATCTCCACTAATGTCATTACGATCTGTCTTGAAACTCTCATAGAAATGCACTCTGTACAGAATGAGCCACTCTTAGCTTTCTTTCTACACCCCCAGAGAATCTCAAATTAGTCCCTCAATTCCTCCACACTTTCAAATACAACTCCCTAGTTTTGAAACGGAATATTTTGCATTTATTATCCAGAGCCAAGCGGGTAAGAGAGGAGATTGACTTTCGGAAAAGAATCAATGAAATCGGACCATCCGGATTGTTTCCTTTAAAACTTGGACCCCTTTGTAGTATGTTGAGAGGTTGGTAGTGGTGGTAGTTCATAGACAAGAATATGAATGGGCTATACACAACAAGAGAGGAAGGCCGTAGTGATTATAGGACCTTTAGTTTTAGTTGAATAAGTTACGTTAGGGTGAGAGAGTAATACGATTTTAAAGATAGAGAAAAAAGGCTTTAGATTTCGTACATGTTAGTTTAGTTTACAAGTTATTTTTAGCTTGTGAAAAAGCAGGAGAGCATACATTAGAGATTAGTTCCCCTTTAGCATTAGAATAGCGTCTCGTATTATCTCTTGAAAAGAAGCAGAGGGGGGAAACGTAGCTCCTTAAAAGGGAGAAAAAAAAATACTCTCTTAAGCTCCACAAAGAGATGGAAAAAAGAAGTCGATTGTCCCATCTTCACTAAGAACAAAAATAACTTGGAAATCAAGTAGATAACTTTAGTCCCGTTTGTCCCGTCGGAGCTTAATGTCCTTTGACAAGGACAACCAGGACAAGGGCTCCTTATGAACATTTACTCTTTTCAAAACACTCGGAGCCCATAACTCCCATCCACACTAAATTCCACTTTCTCATTCAAAATAACTTTACCTATTCAAATTTCAACACTTTACAGCTCCATAACTTTATCAAAGATAATAAACGGAGATTAAGATCTACCAGATTCAATAACCCAATTCCATCCTTGCCAATAAACCTTTTTATAGTCCCCTTCCAAGAATTATAAAATCACAGGGGGAGGAGCCTCCCTTCTGGCTCCACTCCAACTTTAAGGGACAATCTAAAAACTTTTCCAAACACCACGTGCTTTTGTCTTAATTTGTGAACGAGCCCTATTCCTACTTGGGTTCCTCTTAATTTTCAATCCTCTAGCTCTAACTCTTTTACAAACTATAAGCCACACCTTTCCGGGTTTTTTTTCCTCCCGTTAAGGAGATTTTTTTCCTCCATAAAGGTTTAATTTGAAACTTGAGGAAAGGAAGGAAGGGGAGATGTGGAATTTTTCACTCAACTGAGTCCATTCAAAAATCCTCGAGAAATGCGAGATTGAAATTGAGTAACATTTTGAGAGCTTAAAAGCCCTCGGAGACTTTTGTCCCTTATGAGGGGCTTGTAGCCAGAAAGCCACACATATTCCTTCCGATACGTCAAGAATAGCGACTATTAGTTATTCTGTGACAATTCAACAATCTCTCGTCAATAAACGTGTTGGCACTTTCCATTATCCATCAACCTCCCCCCACTTTCATCAATCCTTTGAGGAGCAAAGAAACCCGAGTCTACCCTTCCATGAATACCCGGGCTTTGCTAACATCCTAGAGACCTTGTTAAAATTCCCCATCCTTACATTATTACTACACACCCAATATGGCTACACAAGTAAGTGAACAAGATGTTCTATGAGGGAGTCTCTCTCTCTCCTACTAAAACCAACTTATAGTCCCAAAGCTTATTGTCCCAATGAGCTCATTCATACCAGACCAGGCATAATCCACAATCCTCTCTCACACTGTTAATAAATATGCAAAAAAAAGTGTATGAAAAGCGTTGACAAGTATTTAATAAAAAAAACTCCTAAACCACGCCTTGGTCATATTTGATAGGACATGGAGCTGTAAAACTCTATAGAGATATACACCACTCCCCAATTATGAACTGCAAAAATCCTCCGAGATCTCTTGGATAAATGTACGAAATCCTAAAGAGGAGGTTGGGTGTGGAATTGGACCGTATCTTGTCAGTTACAAGAGTCAGTGGTGGTTGGTGGCTTTGGTTAGAGTTTTTTTAATATTAAAAAAAATCCCATTGCATCTAAGTGAAGAGTGGTTGTGAATTTTGTGGGGAATGTGTCATGCACATTGAGTTCTAATTTTTCTTTCCACTAGATACAGTGAAATCTCTTGTACTGGAATGGATCGAGCCATTTACAAACTCCCTAGCTTTGAACTATTTAGATTGGATGGGGACAGAAGAATTGAAAAGGATAGGAAAAATTGTCTCTGTCTCTTATTGTCTCAATCTTTATGATTTCCATAATCTTCCCCATTTCCTTGTGAGTGGACAAAAACTTTGTACTATTTCCTTTGAAGGGCCATTTAGAAATGCGGGTGGAGGATGAGCGGGTAGTGTTGACTTGTTGACGTTTGTGGGGATTTCTGGAGAGTCTTGTCATCGTTTCCGAACCCTCCTTGACTAAAGGGAATAATAGCTTGTGAAACTAAGTCTCTCTCTGGCTTCTCTTTCTAGTTTGTCTCTAATTGTTTCTATTGAGGGAGGACTGTGGAGTTCTGTGAATAAGGAGAATGAGGCGTGTTTGGGACTTTCAAAGATGATAAAAGAGAGACTGCACTTCTCCATCAAAGGGAAAGTAGGAACCAGAGTTTTGAATGGTAAATCAGGGAGGAAATGACAAATCAGAAGATTAAAATCACCTTTGAGCCATGCCGGGTATTATATTTTACATCCCCGGGTATTTTGTCTTATTCACAACTCTTGACATTCTTCTCCTCTATCCGAAAGAATTCCTAATTTCGGCCCTTCTCTCAAATCCTGAGAATACTGGGAGGACTACGTTGGATATTCAACAGCTGAATGCACTTCTCCCCCCTTGAGAAATAGAACGACTCAAAAGGATTGAGGCTCAAAGGATGGAATTGCAATCCTGATTTCAAAATACAAGGAACTTAAGCTTGAGGAAGCCCCGCACTTTGATTTACAAAATTGCTTGGGCTACACACAGGATATTGAATTTTATTGCATCAATCCTCCATCTCAACCTTAAATACCAAATACCTCAAGTCCAGAAAACTACCCACCGGATCCTCAACTCCAAGGGATCCAAGTCCAGCCAAAGACCCGGCAAAACAACTTAGTCAAGCAGAATTAAATTACACCAGACCAAGGGGACCGTCCACGGACTACTTAACAACCCGGGTATTTATGGACAAAGATGATGGTACTGCGGGGGTTGATGTCTGGCAGGCCATGTCTGGGCTCACGTAGTGCCAAGAGGGACGGAAGACGATGTAACAGTAACCTGAGACTGGGGTCATATGGTCAACACATTTCATTCCCCTTTGACATGATCTCATCCCATTACCCTCACTCCCTATTATTACAAAACATATTGACTCTCTTATGGTTAGTTAGTCAAACTGACTCAGAGGGCCGCGTACGCCATTAACTCAATTGTTAGCCCAACCGACATTCTCCCCAAATGAGAGGCTGTACAATAATAATTCCTCGCTTCAGTACACCTTCAAGGCATCCCGTTAATTCCTCTCCTGCAACGGCTACAACGGATCATCCATCCCTCCCGAACGCTTGTCACATTTCTGAAACGTCCCTAGCTGGGCTAGAGACACAGCCCTTGGATGGCCCAATAGCTTTGAGTTAAATGCGAATGGGGCAATCTAGATTCTAGAGTTGCCATTAGTTTGTTGGGAATGGGCGTATTTTGAGGATTGTATTGCGGTATCAATTGCTTCTATATCCTCACAATCCTGAGCCTCATCCTGAGGCATTTGCGGAATAACCATATGGATTACACACCACCACGGGCTCTTCTCGATTCTCCCATGTCAAGTCCATACTACCAGCTCATCTACCGCTATTATGACCTCCATGATCCACAATCGCTTCTCAGCTCATTCTCCCCGTTTAACTCCTCGCAAAGTGATTAGAGGAGAGGATTCCTGGGAATTAAAAGACTAGCTCTTCAGGCCTCTCGCAGATTCCCTGGCATTTCAATCCCAATATCCATCATTTTAAAGTGGCTTCGAGTTGGCATAAGGGGCATGGCTGGATGATAATAGGACTGAGGATGGGACTTTTAGAGTCCAATTTTAGATACACGTGTGTCACGGGGAGAGATGATTATTGGAGAGGGGATGGATGGGATTTGACACTAATTAACTTTTGGATTAGTCGACGAGTTTTGGAGTATTGGCGTGGAAGTTATTCTCATCAAGTTCACCTCTGGCCTAACGAAGCTATTGGAATATTGAGGGAATATCGAGCTAGTCTCTGTGTGTCATGTCATGTCATAGAATGCCTGAAGGGACACACACGTTCCTCACGGAACTAGGGAAACTAACCAACCATGTTGACTTGACATCTGTACAGATTCACTCCCAAATCTCTACACACATACGAGCCATATGGATGGAGCTAATAATTCTCGTGATCATCCAACCATCCTTCATTATCTCAAACTTTTCACCTCAACTTAGAGAGGAATAAATTCGCCCCCACTGCTCCCACATTATCATCCTCATTATCATGAGACATGATGAGACATGGGTTTGGGGACGAGGTATTTTGGAATAATGAGCTGGTGGAGTGTATCTCTATCCCTTCAAGTAGGGACTGAGGACTCGTAGGGCCGTCTACTTTGAGAGCAGAGTGAGGAGGACAAGAGAGCGAGAGACGAAATGTTATTTTGGATTGAAAGTGTAAAGTTAGGATTATGAGATGAGGTCGTGAGATTGGCACTTACCCTCTCGAGTCCAATTCCAACTAAAGTGTCACATATAATTTAATATCTTTTGGACAATACTGGGAAACTAAATTGAAACTTTTCACACAATCCTCAGAGAGGAAAAGAGAGACTTGAACTTATTGGACTCTTTTGTGTCCAGAGGGCCAAACTACGTTCTGCTTCTCCCTACAGAACGACCAAGGACAGCTCACCAAATCCTGACTTCACCACCACCGAGAAAATATTATCCCCTTCAATACAAGCAATACAAATACAGCTCACTCACACCCAACACTTTTACTGACGTGCCAGAGGTGACTTTAATATCCAAGTTTCTCTTATACAAGTCCAACCACCAAGAATTGGGTTACCAAGACTCAATCTCTGCAGAGGACAGCCTTTAAATGTCTTTGTGAACAATTAGTTTTGCAGATAAATGGTGAACAATGGAGAAGGTCCTCAAGTACTGGACAAGTCCATTAACAAGTCTCGTCTATTTATCAGCAGAGAGAGGACAGACTGTTGTCACCTCACCACCCGTCCTTCCAACCAACACTGACTTCCTCACAGTTGACGAAGACACTCTTAAGATGTTACGATTCTGGAGTGCATCCACCACTACTCACTACCTTATGGACAGCCCCTCTAATGTCTGAGAAGGGGAGACTAAATATAAACCCAAACTACATCTTCCCGTCGACTCATAATGAGCGTTAATGCCTTCAGAGTGTTTGGAATATTCCGGGGGATTTACTCGCCCTTTTTTGGAAATAATAGTCTTGAGCTTGACTTACTTAATCTCTTCCTTTTACTCTCAAGGAGAAATACCCGATGCACTTTCAGATTACTATCTACACTCTCCCTTTCTACCCGGCAGTCTATAGGGAGTTTTATGATGGGGACTAGTTGTTGAGGTATGTTGAGCTCATTGCTGTATGCACACGGAGCTCCAGAGAATCAGTCAATGAGCTTCGTGTAAAAGAGACGGAGATTGTGTGGCAAGGTTTTTTTTATGAAATGTCTTTTGGGGACGTTGTTGGTTTTAGCTTGAAGCATGTTCGAGACTTCTTGGATGTCGTTGGTGATGTGTCGTTGGTGGAATCAGAAATAGAATGGAAGAAAAAGGTTGACACCGGCTTACTTGGCTGTACGAGAGTCTGGTCTCCTTTCGAGCCAATTGGACACATTTCAATATACCAACTCTGACTTAGACTCTAGAGGACTAAGATGATTCTGAAATGCACAAGAGACGTTTTATGATCTTCATGTCCTCCCATGACCTCGTGGAATCCTCCTCACTCTGTCAAAGGGATTCTCTTTGTAATATCTCAGTCTTAGTTCGTCATCTACTTCACATTTAATTCATCTTAGATTACGTTCCGAGAGAGAGACTCAGATCCATTTACAGTCTTTAGCTTCAGAGACCCGTGTGGCTCTTTTTTAAAACCCCGAGTTGGAACTAGGAAGGAACGTCATGAATGGGAGAGGAGTCATGCACCAACTATGTAGAGCTTGGAAATTCCATGATTCATCTCATAGTCTACAGTCTAGACTTTGACTCTGAGTTCCTCTCATTAAATCATAAGGGGAATTTTATAAGAACAGCAGAATCCAGAGCTAGATTATTGAGCCCTAAACGGGGGACTTGGTGTCATAGACTCTTTAGAGAGAGAATTAGTGAGTTTGATTTATAAATCAAGCGGTTGACTGCCATAGTTTAATATCCTTTGCCAGTATGGACCTATTTGATGTATCTCTGGATATATATTGTGGTTGGAATTATAAAATAGGAATAATTCCTCCACATTTTCCAACAAAGTTATAAAAGCATGAAAGAAAGTATAAATCAAATGCTTTCACTTGAATTAGTTTTACAACTTTCTCTAATATTCTCCGTCTTCAAAGAAAGTCAAAGGCGTACCAACCAACTCCATTCACCATAAGCTGGGGCAAAAGGGGGGGACTTATGTCAGACATCAACTACAAAGAACATTAAAATCATAAGGATTACGAATCTTCCCCCAAAGGCCCCTCGTTACCTGAGCCCAAGTCTCCTGGGCCAACTCCTAGCCACAGATACAAATGAACTTGTAAATACACCAGGATAAATAAAACCTTCTTAAACTCCCCATCCTGGTTATTCAATTCAAGTCCGTTATATCCTACCCGGGAGTTTTAAACAAGAAAACTTTACTCACTAATAACTCAGTGCTCATAAGTACTAGTTAACTCTTTTTAATGTCATGGATTTAATGAGCTGTGTTCTCCTTAGCCTTTCCTATAATACGCAGTAGCCACAGTGACATGTCAATCCTTTCCTGATCCGAATATTTTTTGAAAAATTTACCCCAGGGGACAAGAAAAGATTTCTACGTGGATAATTACAACCTTACTTATTTCTTCAGTTCGATGGTGGGGGTAAGATCTTCTGATTCTTGGAATCAAACTCAGTCCAAGACAACAAGTATATTTTCCCCTCTCTGTTTTTTTTATCTCTTCAGTTTGAGCTTATTTATGCATATATTATGCCTTATGTATTCTCTAGATACTCTGACAAAGATGGAGATGAAGCAGGTTGACTCGAATCGATTCTTGGTCGCCTGGGTATCTCAATTCTTGACTGAGCAAGATACAAGATTAAAACGAGACATCGTCTGTCTTTACATTTTCATGGACTTTCTCCGCCTTTGACTTGACTAGGCAATTCAACTTTCTCATCATTCTTCAACTAAGGGTCTGTCCATCCAATACGCTTTTAGCTGTATTTATACCTCTCCTTATAATGACATTGAATGTCCCTTATAGTGACACAGCTTCATTTCCATAGTCTACGTCCGGATCTAAAGGTCAAGCTGGAGATACAAAGAAAGACAAAGACGAGCGTGCCAATGACTTAGTGACACCGTTTGTGCACAGGCCCTTAGAGTCTTTACATTTGAGATCCCAAACTGAAACATCCCGTGTCCTTACAAAGTCCCCCTTATTTCTATTCAAATGTCATCAATCTACACATAATGCGTATTCTTGAAGTCGTCATATCCCCTGATTTCTTTATAAATCTTTTCAAGCGGAGCATCCACACAAATGAACGCAACTCAGCCTGGATAATGAAGCCGAGAGTTTGGAGGGAGACGGAAAGTGGCTCAAATCCATCCCGACATTTCTAAAAGCTTTTTCTCCCACTCTCTCCTGGATAATCAAGGGTCCTTCTTGAGACTCTCTGGGACACAAAAATGATCCCGGGATTGAATGGACAGATGACAGTGTGAGATTTATAATGGAGCCTTCATTAGAACCCCTTTCACTTTCTATTTGACTGGAGTTCATTGGATTTGGAGTGGGGAATGTAATAGAGTTATTCTGTAAATGATTCGATTTGATCGAGTCATGGGGGTCAGTGGAATTTCCCTTCTCAAGTCCCTCTTTCTCCTCATGGAACGTGACTGAGTAGGAGGAAGGGGCATGTGACCTGATTTGGCTCAGAGAAGGCTGAGCAAACAAGTAGATGTTTTGAATAAACAAGCCAGAACACCTGTTTGGCTCTCCCATTAGGAGAAAGAGACGAGCCATGAGGACTGACTTTTGGGAGTAAAAGTAAATCCGTTTGGCTCAGAGGGTTTTTATCTCGAGGAGTACATGGCGGGTGTATAATGGCAGGGGAAGGTAACCATGGACAAGGGGCTTAGGAAGACAAGAAGCACTTTAGTACAACCAGATTACGCTCTTCCTTCCGAAATCCTATGAACTTTCCCAACGACTTTCCCTTCGACTTCATAAGCCAGACACACCAACTTCAAACATCCACAAAAACAAACCAGAAAGCAGAAAAAAGCCCTTGAGTCTTCTCCCGGATCTCAACTCTTCTCTTTTTAAACCTACTGAACTTACTACTTTAATTGATTTATTCTACTCCTGCCCCTTCAAGCCCATATCGGCCACATCATTTAGACCTACTCATAAGCCCTGAAATTATCAAGTCCCTTTGGCCTCCTTTTACTATTACCTCATTGGCCTCAGTCTATGGACAATACTCTAGCACTTTCTACCCGGGACTCTCTCTCTCCCGTTCTGCATTCGGACAATGCCCGACAAGGTGTGTCCAGAAATCATGTGAACATAAGCTATAACGTGTTTATTGTTTATAACATGATTATTTTTAAACCCTACTTTCTTGTAATAGCGAATTGAAGCTTTAGGTATGAAGGGAATTCAGTGTGAAGGATAAGAAGCGAGCCAGGTGATAACTGGGTGGATCGATTGTTATAAAAAAAAGTTTATGGTGGTCGGATGGAGATAAAGATTTGGAGACGTTGAGGGTAACTTTATTGAAAAGTTGAATTGAAGGGAAAGTCAAAACTTTCCTCAGCCTTCCCTCTCCGCCGTGAGTGGGGCTATTGAAAAAGCACTCTTGACGGAAGAGAGGGATATGATTAAACCAATAAAGTCCGTGTTAAGTGACCCTGTGCAGAGTGTTTTGTCATAAAGATGAGAGAGGGTTCATCCGATTCATTTCTCCCCAAGTGCATATGTTGGCTATAGCCACTCTCTAACGACTATAACAAGGATCTAGTGCTAGTGTGATGAATCTTATAGATAATTTGTAAGACGGAAGCAAGGTTCTATACGGGTGCTAATAATATCATGTAAACTGATGACCATGCTCATCCCAACACCCTCATCGAGACCAGGATACAAGAAAGGCTTGTCCACAGACTCTTCTGCCCACCCAAGGACCAGAGTCCTCTTCAAAGGCTTGGAAAAACACCATGGACGACCCCTGGAAGTACAAGGAGGTCAATGAGAAGAGGACAGAGACAAAGTGTCGGACATGCTCCAGTGCTTTCTCCGCAACACAAGGCCATTCACAGCCAACGTCCCACAACATCCGATCTCGTTACTCCCATTATTATTACGACTTCCCATTACAGCCATCCCATAACGTGTTAAGAGAGGCTATAGTGGTGTCGTATAGCCACTAGGCCTCTCTTGTCTATAGGAGAGACTTAAATGGTTTCATGTGCAACCGCATCTCCTTTCGGAATCAGGGGAAATGGATTGGCCCGCCTGGAAGAGGTGATGAGTTTGTGTGGGGAAAGTGCTCGACGGAGAAAGTCACAATACGCTTCTCTCCTAATCTCCGACACATTTCTCACCCACTTACCAAATGACACTTACTAATTCCCAGAATATTTCATCCCCGTCGCTTTTTTCCCCACTCTAGCTCTTTATGCACCGACGTTATTGGAGAGGACGCTTTTAGCTGAGCATTGTTGCATGGACATATACACCCGACGCTATAGAGTTAGCCTTATAGTCATATCACCAAGTTGTGATGAGAAAGAGCCGGAAATATAATCCGTTAATCATAAACCGCGTTAGTCAACACTTACTATAATAACTCCTTGTACTCTCTTTCTGTGGAACTAAATCCTCCTCATCTAGTTTCAGATTTTTAAACTCAAGTCTGAGAAACTAAACTGGTTCAATACCGGAATGAGTTATTTTTATTTTTAATATCTTTTTATGAGGGAAAATCAGTGCTGATAAAATCCTCGAAGCATCTACAGCCAATGGCGATCCCCTCATAGGAGGCGAGTAACCGGATTTTGCCAACTGTTGCAAATCCCCTAGTTTCCCAAGGCACTCTCCGGAATCAGTTGATTCGGTTTTTATTTATTTAGCCAGTTGGGTTTATTTACAGTCCCATTCCATTACTGTCACGATCTCCTTGCAGCCAACATAATATTTGTCTTTGTCCAAAAGTGTGTCCCTACACATCGGAGGGGATACATATCTGACTACAGTATGGATAAACTATAACTAGATTCAAGGAGTCACTCGACAAAGGTGCCTATCCTTGCACAAGCTATAAAGTCCAAAGAGATCCGCCGGGTGGGATAGAGTGCCCCAGATTTTGTCGATAATAGTGTAAATGAGGAGATAAGTTCTAAGGACTTTGTTAATTGTTGTGCTCGTGACAAGAAAGATGGGAGCGGAGGTAATAAATGGAGATAGGGATGAGATTTACGAGTCGTGAGATTATGGATAGTGTGAACTATTATAGCCTCTTCTGCCATTTATAAATTATCTCATCCACCACCATCAACCTGATCTTATGGCCTGATAGTGCACACCAGTCAATCCATGACCCTACTACTCCCTTCAAACTACTAACACTAACCTGGTCCTTGGATAATACCCACACTACTTGGAACTTATGATAATGGACCTTGAAGTAGATGGAGTCTTTACTTAAGGAGAATGGCTACCAGGTTTGAATAACCAGGAGTTAATAGCACCACCGACCTCAGACTGTTTACAAAAACTATGGACTGGTGGAAATATTTTCTAATAATGGAGCAGCCACTTATCTCCTCTACTTATCAGCTCCGACACTTTTATAAATAATAGTCCAGCCAGACTCCCTTCTTCATTCCAGTATGGGAGGAGGAGATGGATATTCTTGGATGGAGATTAAATTATCTTTTCATTATTATATCATCATCTTTCAGGAGAAACGGTTCACATCATCTTCGGATCCTTGGGGGCATCCATACCCAAAGGAGTTTCATACTCTTGGAGTCCTTAAGACTCTGAAGTAGCTTGGAAAGACTTTGCATGGAGTGTTTTTGGAAGGGTTGTAAGGGATCAAGGGTCAAATTTAATTAAGCCGTTTTGAGTAGAGTTTCATGGACACCCCAAGATATTAAATGGGTGAGAATATTCTGGTAGAATAAAAAACCTTGTGTCTAATACACTTTAATGGACTCTAATCTTCTCAGAGATCTCAACCCGACCGGGTCGTTGGAAACAATTTGGATGAAGAGATTTAAATTCTCTCACTATCTTCCCGATTTGGTCAAATCCACTATTTCTCCAAAGCACATTTTTATTGTAGGTGTTTGGGCATTTATATTGGCTGAGCACACGTCCAAAAGTCACAAATATCCACACGTACACATGTACATAGAAGGTGGGACTAGTCAAGCCAGTTACTAGTCTTCTGATCTCATGTATCTCCTCACGTCCTTCCCGTCATAATAAAAAAATCCCTCTGATAAACCAAGTGGCAAGGACTCGGCTCCATTGCCAAATAACGCTACCGATCTACACCAAACCGGATTTGATTTCACAAGTCCCTAATTCTGGAGTTAATCAGATTGAGTTGGCCATGGGGGTGGCATGTTTACTACCTCAATACAGTCTAACCTAAAAATCTAAAAATCGGCCGGCTTTGGCAAGTGCGTGTAGTCATACCCGAATTGCGGCTTGGCCGGTGCGGATCATAAATACCAGGAAGGAATTGTAGATACCAGGGAAAGGGTTCGGGATTTCCAGTAATATTTTGAGTCCATACCTCAACATAATTGGATTTAGAGGGCTGGAATTGGATTATAGATGTCAATAGTAAAGAGCCATAGCCCGGCTTCTATTTGCAGATAGTTCCTACGAGGAAATGCCATCCCCAAGTATCATGTTATTCAGGTTTGTTGGGGCGGAGAGCCGCAAAATCTATTTAATTTACCGACTTGAATAAGTCAAATGATCTTGCAGAAAATCCCCTCTTTGTACAAGAAATTAGATGGGAAATGTTAAATAGGAAATCAGCTTTGTACGTCTGCGATGCAATCTCCAGGAAACTTGCACACAAACCCCCACCATCACCATCATGTAACAGACAGCAAGTGGAGACAAAGGCCTCATTTCCTCACAAATCTCACAGGGTGCGTAGATCAAAATCCGTTAGCCTATTTCCTTAAAACTCTGGGTGGCAAAGTCCCCACGAACCCTGACACTCTGAGGTGGAGAGAGAATTTAGAAGATACTAAAAAAGCCTAGACAAGCCACCACCACTGCTTTCCATGTTCCCTGAAAGAACAAAGTCTGTTCCCTTTTGTTAAAGAGCATCAAAGCCTTTCTCTTATTTGTACACTCAAATGCATAAAATAGGATGGTGTTCCCGAGACTGTTTTCTCCCTTGTTTTTAGCTCCCGGGCTTTATAATTGAAATTATTTGAGACTTGAAAGGAACTTGGTGTTTAACTACTCGGGAGTAAGTACCGACAACAAATTGGGATATATGTATTAACAGTGTAGGGGGCACAAAAAGTTGGACCTTCTCGCATCTGTCGAGCTGTCCCTGTCCTCTCTCCCCACAACTTTTCTTCCTTCAACTAACGATAATAAAAAAAACTCTGTGAGATCTCTCAAGACCCGCTTGACTTTTCAATCCTTCTCAAATGTTCGTATGTACTGAGGGATGATACGGTGGAATCACCTCTCTCTGAGGTAACTTATGAAATGTGTTGATCACTTTAACTCAATTCCCAAAATCTCATTACCGTCATTGCCAACCAGTAAGTAATCAAGGCTGATGATGGTGATGATCAAGTTAGGGGCGGATATCCATCCTTGATTTAGCAAATCAAGTTTCAAAATCCCAACAACCTCCGCTTTTTTTAAATCAGCAAGGGGCAATAAAATCAAGTCCGAGTTCAAACCATTCAATCTGGACGGTCGGTGTAATTTAAAGAAAATAAATTCTACTCATTTACTACCCAGCCCAAGATGGTGGCTTTGAACATACAGGGAAAAAATATGGAGGAGATACACAGAAAATATAAAGTTTTTCTGGCTATTCATCCCCTCCATAATTACCTTTAATATGAATGCATACACTAACACGATAAACACTCGGCTTTTCAGTCGGTATGGGCCATGAAAATCGTCTGGATTTTTTTTTGGGGGGGGGTTTAAATTGTTCTACAAAGTTAATATTTAGAAATTCAAGCCGAGAAAGTAATAATGAGTTGTAAATGGCTTCTTTGAGCTTTAAAGAGCTTTTGGGTTGAAAAATGTAGACAAGATTATTGAGAAGAATATAATTAATATTTACGCCAAGATAAGAATCAGCAAGTTTCATCGAACCCTTTGTGAATGATTGGATTGAAGTAGTAGAGAGTGGTCCAACTGGTTTTGAATATATTTTGTGGTCTCTCTCTCTCTCAACTACCTCTCAGCTAAAATCCCGAGAAGCTCGGGGAGATGTATTAAAAGTCAACATTAAGGTTCTTTTGATGATGGTGTGTGTGGATGGATTCCGTTGTTTGTGTGCCACGAATCGTTTGGATGATAATAAGGGCTCATATAAACGGACAAGTCGCCGGTGAACAAGAAGCCAGACGGGGATGGAGAAAAAATATCCTCTGATACAAAACCGTCCAAGTCCAAACCTCACTCTCCCAGCCACTTTTGTCCATCTCGAGATGAACTGAGAGAGATGATGATGATGATGATGATACACATTGGAGTGGATGACGAAGAAGATGCTATAAGTCGGTGGTGGTGGTGGTTGGTGGTGGCACTAAAGCAAGTGGAATGCATCAATTATACCAGCTACAACTTCTGAGGTTTTTCTCAGACTTTTTTTATCCAAAAAAAGTTGGACTGGATTTCTCTTCGCTTGCCAGCTGTGATCATCTTAAAGGAATAGAGAGAAGAGAGAGATGAATATGACCAAGCTATCCCTTCACCTTGCACTTGACTTGACTTTATTCTTCCACTCCGTTTATAATCCAAGCTTGACATCAAACAACTTCAACTTCAACCCAAAAACTCTATCATAAAACATTAGAATACACACAACTCCCTGGGCCTATCAAAACGGAGATTCTTTTAAAGCCCCAGCAGCCGGTTCTTCTCTCTCATGGATCCATCATGTTATCATATGCATGAGGATATCCCACTCTTCTTTTTCACCGCTTCCCTTCTGATCCGCATGGATTTTGCAATCAGGAGGAATTCTTAAAATCTCTACCTTAATAATCAATCTCTCTAATCAACTCTTCCCCTTCTCTACACTTTTACCTTTGGGAATAATTAAGAATTCTCCACTACCTTCATCCCCCTTGAAAAACTTACTCCGGGCTGCCCGGCTGCCTCCACACTCAATGTTGATTTTTACCATGAGTCCATACTACCTCCATCCTTCGTCTAACCTCTGACACTTACCTTGATGCCTTGATCTATTTCACATGTGTTATTGAGGCCGTTGTTTGTGGGTCCTCTGGGGCAGTTGGCCCAAAAACAATTGACCCTTAGGCATATAAATGACATTACAATGAACCAGTTTCCCTTTCTAAAGAATCAATCAATGGATCTCCCCTTGTAACGTATGCACGGGCCTCGGGATAGAACTTGAGAGATTACGAGTGACAATAACGACCTTGTGAAACAGGACTATGGGAATTTTTTAATTTTTTTTGACTCAAGGCATCAAAAAGAACTTTTTGACTTGGTTAAGGTGTTTCAGAGGGTTGAATTTAGAATTAGAATGCATAATTGCATAATTACAGAGAGAGTATGATCAAAGCCAAAGATATTGACCCAGTTCCTTTGAAAATTATCCATACTGGCTCATTGATCTCATACTCCTCCTATTCTATCAAGGGTCTAAGCCTAAGTAACTCCTATGTGTAAGACAAGATGAGAAATCCAATCTACTCTACAGCTCAATCCCTCTACAAGCTGACTGGATATAAGCCAAGCTGAGACTGCTCCTTGGAATGCCCGAGCTGATTATAAGGGACCTGTACTGTATTGAAATTCGGAATAAACTCAATGCTTTAATGAGATGAAAGTCTATGGACGGGGTTTAATCCACAGAGGGCTATATAATACAAGGCCCCAGTGTTGTTTTATGAACCCCGAGTAGATAGAAGGGGCTTAGAGCTAACAATTTGGGAGTTATGAGTTGAGAAGCCATGTCATTTTGGAGTTAATGTTCCGCCGGGCTATCCTCATCCCAGAGAATCTCATTTCCCTCTCTGCACAAGTTCTCATCATATTTAATATGCAAATAGAAATTCGCAATCTCCATCTTGGCCCAGTGTAAAAGGCAGATGTTTCGTCGGCAGGGGGATCGTCATGATTGAACAAAAGATTTATTTATATTCTGGTGAAAGATATTGGAGATTTGAGATGACCTGGCCATTCTCTCTCTACATCCTTCCATAAATAACAAACCACCACCGGCACAATCTCGCCCTCACAAATTTGATTACACACTCTCCTCTCCATACAATACACACACTCTCCGAGACTTCGGCCCAACTCCCGGCCTATTATATTCGGATATTAGAGACGGAGTCATAAAAAAATAAGATTAAAATTGTTTGGATGTGCTGCAAGATGGCTAGTAGGTATTTTGACACGTTGGCCTCTGACTCTCTAACTCGGATAACTTTCAGTAGAGATAAGGGATTTAGCACGAGAGGAAATTGGAATGGGACACCCTTGTCGTTGGACATGGCACGGCCATAAATGTGTTGTCTAGTCGGTGTGTCATGCAAACAGCACACTTCCACACTCATTCTAACTGGAGTCTCAAATAGCTCATACCCATTTGGAATCAGGGACTGAGCTAATAACACATCCACTAATTCAATTATCAGCCTCCCCACCGTTTTAGACCGTTAAACTGGCACCTAACAGAATTCCTGGTATTATTAAATTATTTATCTTTAACCTTATTTTGACTAGAGAGGAGAAAACAATTAGCTTGGACACTCTAGAAGTTGTAAACAGATTCAGATTCATATCTAATTCCAAATCACAATAACAATAACTAGCAAAAGTCCACTTTTTTTTATTCTTCTCCAATTTCCCAGATTTGCATTTTATGATTTGAGTCTTATGGTCATGAGGTGGTTGGTGGTGTGCATGTAAATAAATATTTAAAAAACTATTAAAGCCCGGAGGTAGCTGGACGTGGTGAGTCCGAGCAGATGGCAAAGCTCGTTTCCTAAGCCAATCTTTAGTACTCCAAGCGATCCCCATAAAATCCCAACCTCTGAGGTCATTTCTAAACCAAGGCTTCTCAATTATTCCCCTTAAAAAAATCCTGGTGGTAGAAGGGATTTTTTTTTCTCTCTTTCGAAACCTCCAAGGAGCCAGACAAGTTCCTTGGGGGTTCCTATTGGATCTTGTATGTGTATGTCCGTATGTATGTACACATGTAGAATCCTATTTATTTCCACACATAGATTAGGGAAAAGTGTTTCCCAAGGTAAATAAGTTGTAGATGGATTCCGGAGCCGAAGGTCAGTGGGATTGTTATAGAAAATGACTATATTTTCCCTTGGCGTGCCTCCTACTTGTTAAGCCCTTCGTTTTCCCTATCCAAAGCCCTTACCGCTCTACCACCACCTACTACCGACCACGGATGAATGAGACAGAGTGGATTTATTATATAGAGAGGGAAAAAATCCACCTTGGCTTCATAAAAAGTAGTCCATGTTTGGAAATTTGCGTGTCTAATGAGTGGGGCTGCCGTGACAGAAACATTTCATCGTCCACTCACCTCCGCTATTCCCACCGGAATCCAAGCGGGATTTTTTCTAGCCCTATTCAGCCCTAGTGGGTACATGTACAGCAATGCCGCAAAAGTCCTTCCTCAGCCTCGCCACAACAAACGACATATAATTTCCACCACTAATACTTTTTATGGTATTTTTTTCCCTCTACACTTTCCACTAGGATATTGACTGGCAGTGGGGGCGAAATAACTCGCACTGGGCCTCATGATTGGGGAAATGGTACTGAGGAATGTTAAGGTGTGTGGGAGCGTTAATTAAGCACGTTTCACTCCATTTCTACAATATTTAACTCAAACTCCCAACTTTTTTTTACCCTCTTAATGGGACAAAGTTTAGGTGAGAGTGAATGGAAGTAGGGGTGGCCGAGGGGAGGGGGCATCTGCATAGATTATGCCATCTCCCACTTTTTATTATACACATATGGCAAGGGGTGTGGTTCCCTATCTAGGATATTATGATAGAGCTGATGTGGATGTCGTAAAAAGCAAGTCGCAGGGGGCAAATTATGAATACGAGACTCTACTACTATACAGAAATAAATTCTCTAATACTTGCAGTGGCAGTGGCAACCCGATAAAAGAAGAAGAAAAAAAGCTCCCCAACTTTCTCCATAAGTTTGAAGGTAGGGAAACTGGTGGTGGAAATTCTAAAGTTCCCAGAGTTACCTTTGCAAAGTCTCTCTCTCTCTCTTTTTTAAAGTCATAATCATTTCATTTACACTTTCATGATCTTAACGCTTTAACGCATTCAAACTCAAACATTCAAACACATAAACTCCGCGTGAGTGGCTTTAAATGGAAACGCGGAGAGAGAGAGAGAGACTCAAAGTCACGTACTGGCACTCACGTGCTTTCATGTGCTTTCATGTCCTCTCATCTAAAGTCCAGTCTGTGTGGATTACTCTACTCACCCTCTTATTCTTTACATTGACAATTAGTAATACATAGAAAAGGGGGAAAGATGACACGTTATTTTTTAGATAAAAGGCCCCTCTGCCAGGAATACTCAGGTAAAATGATTGGACGTATAAATGAGTGTAAATAAGAACACGTTCCTAAACACATACACCTTGACAGCCTAAATCCAATATTCCCTTTCCGGGTGAAAATAAAACGAGCGTGTCTCCCAGCATGAGATTCCAAGGGGGTCATCCACTCTGACATTATTAAGGGAACTAGTGACCCTTACTCTTGCTCAACTCCGACTCTTGTCTGTGGTTGCAGGGGGTGTGGTTCCATACCAGAGTGGACAGAGTTTATGGATGACGACTAGATCAATACTCTGCAAATGTATATCTCTCTCTCTTTCTCTCTCTCTCTCTGAAGAGTCCGTTGGTGGTGGATGGGAAATATATTACCAGACTTTTATACTCAATGAAAGACTTGGAATCTTTCAGGTAGATTTCTGTACAAAGTTTTTTACAGTATGCTTTCATATTAGGAGGGAATTGCAAGTCTTGCAGGGAACTATGGACTATGGACGTCCATAAATTCTGCTGAATCTCCATGTAAAGCCCCCATAAGCTATATTAACATAATTGACACTCAATGCCCATCATATCTTCGCAAAGAGTGACCCTCCGGGCTCAGGCCCGGGGTACTTTGAGAACATGTACACGATTAACGATCTAAGAATCCTCTACCTTCGTAGTTCATGAACAGCCCCTACGTCTGTTTTACAGTTGTAACGTATAAATGGCTGTAGTTTCATTCCATAAAGTTTATAGACCGAGTAACTACAGCTTCCTCCAAGACTCTCAAAGAGACTGGATGGGAAATGAGTCAGTGGGGCAGACTGATCATCTGCTACATCATCAGCATTATCTCTACGCATCAATTCCCTACGGGTGGACCATTTGCAAAGAGAATATCCTCATTTGTACTAAGGGTTAAGCTTTCATTAGACAAGGTGTGAGCTTGAACAATAACCCTGTCCACCCACCCGGGTAGCCCTGACGTATTCTTATAGTTCCTCATGATCGGGGCTAAAAGGTACAACACCTCAACACAAGACGTGAGTAGTTACACTAGGTGAGACACCCCGTATAATCTATCGCAGCATATAGTCCCATTATTTTAATACCTTGATCTAATTAATTTCTTTCTGGGGGCTATTGATCTATGCAATAAAAATTCAGGTAGGAAACTCAATGAAAACATTAGTTAGCCTATACAGAGTTGCATAGAGAGCTCTGATGCGGTGGAGGGATTAAAATTCCTTGGCTGATATGCAGTTGGTATGAAAAGTAATTTACATTTCAGTTCAGGGGCACACAAAAAACATGATTTCCGATTATAAAAACCCGCACCTCCACTTTTCCTCATTTGTTTACTCTCGAGACGATCTTCCTATGATTACATCAAGCTCTTATGAACCTTGTCTGGGGAGGGGGGCTAAGAATGCACTTTGGAATCTCTCTGTTCTACATTATTCCATGTTGTAAGATGAGGCTAGGAAATCCATACTAGCTCAGTGATTAATCGACGGATGAAGAATACGGAGAATAATAATGATGATAATATTCGTGTCCATCCTAGAACTTGGCCAGGCCAGACCAGGTTATCAAAAAACTTTGAAAACTGTTGGGAAAGTGTGGCCTGTCTTATCTCCACATCAAACTCACACAATATACACTCACTCTACTTGTTCCTTTTAGGGAAGGAATTTATTTCTGAGAAAAACGAATTTTTCCCCTATCGATTTAACATGTCACCGTTTATCTCTTCACTCAAATGTGGACAAAACTCGGGCATAAATCCAAAGGGAAGCCACACGATGGCTAAATAGTAAAATATATCAAGACATGAACACTAAGAAAAAGCTCGTTAAACGATCTCAACTTTTTTTTCAAAACTATTTTCTCTCAATTTCTCTTTGGGAGCTTAAAGACTCGATCATTTCGACATCTCATTTCAGGGGGAGGTAAAAGTGAGATAAGCTACCCAAGGCCACCCAATCTCATATTCCAGTTTATGAATATTAATTAGAATTAATGCTCTTTTTTTCCTCTACTCCAAGCTCTTTTATATTAAGTGGAATATAGCCGTGGTGGTGGTGGCAGTTCTCGTATAGGTAGGTCCAACGCAGGTCTACTCCTCCTAATAATTTTTCTTATCTCTTACATGACAAATAGATATTTTTTGCAAATGTAATCTGGAATTTAATCCCACAGCTTTTAGGATCCTAATTTGTCATATAGAAAGAGGAGAGACCCCGGGGGTGAATAATTAGTCTAAAAGAACCACTTGAACCCCCAACCAAGTCCTGTTTCTTAATTATAACTGACTTTTATAAATGTTTTATTACCACCTACACAGATTGCTCTTGTGAAATCATATTCCTTGTCATCTCTTGCATAACTACCTCTGCTCTGCATACAAACACTTTCAAAACTGGATGCAGGATGGAACTTATGAAAAAAAATTAGCAAACTTCTATCAAGTTTTAAATTAAGCTTGGAATCAACAAGCCATGAATACAAGGGTTCAACATGGTGAGCTAATTAGCTAATTATCTTTGTTTACCCTTTAGAGAATTAGCCCAGAATCCAGTGTCTCATAACTTCTTGGAAATATACACTAGAGCCAAGGCCTAACTACCTCCCACGCAACTATGAAACGACAATGCATTCGATTAAGAAAAGTTTGCAAAAAAATCCCAACATATAGGCCCTGCCATAAGCCCACCTGAAAGAAAATTAACTCCCGGGACTATATACAGCTGAACCTGGTTATAGTCCCACACCCTTTATAATCTCCGGAACCGGGACTTCCGACCAACAGTGGGTGTGGATCAGTAAGGGTATTGCTGTATTATTGATGTCAGAATAAATAGTTAGCTCTACACATGAGAGAGACGGCCGCAGTGGCAGTGGTGGCTGGTCGTTTGTAGTAACAAGCCTTTTGGGATAGAAAAAATAGAACAAGTGATGTTGGATGTGGAAATGCCATTGAGTCAGTGCACTCTCCAGTTTTTCTATTCGTTTAAAGGGCATGAGTTACGCATGAGGCTAAATCGTATCGATTAATCAAAATACAAAAGATTGGGGCAACTGCCAAAAAGGCTCCTAATTTGGACCTCATTCCTCAGCAAACTACTTTTTCTCACATTCTCATTAAAGCCAGGGCATTAGTCATTTGAAATATATTTGCAAAACTATCAGAGAACACAGAGAGCTTAAACTGTTTTTTCTTCCCAACCTTGTTACACAAATTAACCCGAGAGGAGTTACGGTTAACCGATTCTCTATGACATGCCTTGAGCCTTGAGCTTAATTCAAGGATTCAATTGATTTGCGAAAAAAATTGCAATTTCCCGTACGACAAGACGCCGCCCACGTCGGATAGATCCGGGGGCTCTAAAGATCAGGGGCCAAGAGATTTAATTGAAAAATTCTACCCTCCCTCATCAAATGTCCTGAAGCAGTTTGGAGTTTATGATTAAAAGTCTGAAAAAGGGTGTAATGGAATACAGTCCGGTCTATAAAGTTTCTGAGCTCGGGATGACGTTATAAAGTGCACTTGACACTTTAATAATATTCAGCTTGTTCTACAACAAGGATCCCAAATCATTCCTACATCCCGATAACTCATGAGAGAGAAGCCCTGCTCCGGAAATCCCTACAGGGTGCGGAGCTTATTTGTTTCTGACATGGCTTGTATGATAAATCACGAGAGTGGAGTGGATGACAGGAAACAAATGAAGTCGAACATGTGACTCAATAACACAAATACTCACATGGGCTCATATCCAATTCAACTCCCAAAGCCAGAAACTCACTTTTCATCAATTTCATGAACTTCCATGGATTTCCATGGACTAAATCTCATCCCTCAAAATAACTCACTTTTTTACCCTTTTTTCAATCCTCTTGAACGGAAAGCACGTGTGATAGATGAATACGTAAATACTTATGAAAGCATGGGGACCACGAGGACAGGTCCCTAAGGTACGCATACATGAGGGTCAACGAAACTTGACAAATGCTCCATTTAGTGACACAATTTGAGATTTTCCCTTCAAGAAAGTAAATGGAGCCCCCAGAGGATTAATTTTGGAATCAGCCGGAAATATTTTGATCTGAGATTTGCACGAAACTTTCCCCCCGAATAACGGGACATAACATTTATTTCCTAATCCGGACTCGGATAAAAAGAGACCACAAGAGCCATTTCCCACAAGGGCTTAACTTCTCCAGGGACTGTGCATGGACTACGGCCCGACCTCGCCCTTGCCCCTCTACCTGCACATCCCGCATAAAAAGAGTAGCCTCTACAAGCTCTTGACCTTGCTGATGGTGATAATGACCCCGCGCTGGGTGTGGAGACTATTATTCCTATGGAGGGGAAATCGGCTGGTGAGATTTGGGGGCCGGAGCTTCGTGTTTGGTAACATGACACGCTAAGGTAATAGCCGTCACTTTAGTCAGTACGCATAAACCCGTCATTCCTCAATCATTGTAATTAATCCAAGGGGGCCTGGTAGACTTACAGAGCAGAGGGGGCTGACTACTCGTATCCAAAAATAATAAAGAATATTGAGCAAGTGGATGGAAGTCTAATAAATCTCAGATCCCCTCTTCCAACTATCTCCTGGACTGACTCATGATACTTAATCTGAGGATTTGGGGCTTTAATATTCGAAGAGAACGACTCGTCGGCCTATTTAACGGGATTGGGATTGGAATCAAAGGATTGATATTGCCCATGTGGATCTCCCTCAAATGGCTTGTTTTATGCTCAGGTCGTGTGTTTAGTAGCCATTGGTTATTTTATTGAGTAAATATTCCACCCAATAGACCAACCTCCTGTCCCTTAATCATATCCAAACACTTCATATCTACTCTTCCCTACACACATTTATTACCCAGACGTGTCCCCCACCAAGATATTCCCCTATGGCAGAAGGAACTGGAGAAAACTGGAGATTTCTCTCCCTGATAAGCTCAGGTGAGCACATGGGAGTGACATTTAGCAGCTCGGCTTCGTCTTCAACTGCCAACTTAACAATAGGGCTTCCCAAGCTTCACTAGAATAATATCTAGATTTTGCGAATTAAGTTGTACACTTGGGCAGACATTCTTATTCCCCGTCGGCTTTCCGCAATATATACTCAAGACACGGAATCTATAATTTAGACAGGGTGGGGGGAAAGTTGAGGAGTTGGCAAAAAACGGAATCAAGATCGTTATTAGTATATTGTGAGGAAGCCTTATTCTTGGAATCCTCTCCCAATTTAATCACCCCCACTGCCTATGCATGAGAGAGTGTGTGAAAATACTTTCCCTGACCCAAACCACCGAGAGAGTAGACCACAACAAATGCACCATATTATTATTATTCATGCGGGTACAGTGTTCCATAGGCAACCTCTGTCATTATTCCTTTATGCTCTAGTTGAACCAACTTTTCTTTACTTCTGTCAAAAAAAGTCACCCGGCAGGCTGGGAAGCCATATACGCCTGACATAAAGCCTGAAAGTTGGGCTCAACCTAGCACAACCATTCATGAAGGTATATAGAACATGTCATTATATATTATTGTGTGGAATATTGTAACGGGGAACCTTGTGACCTAGTACACGAGATTGTCACAGCGTTAGATGAATTTGAATTAGATATGCAAAAAGCCCGGAGCGTAAATTAAGCTCTAGGGGCTTTGATAAAAACCAAATAATGACTGAGAGGTGATAGAGGTGTCTGTATATAATCCAAGGACCATAGTGGGCCTGAAAAAGCTCGAGTAAAAAAACAGCCAGGGTGTAAATGTATTGGTCCCCTCGTCCATGTCACAAATCAAACCTCAAGTGCAATAAAAAGTGTTAAATTAGCATGTGAACAAAGGGAGAAAAGGGATGGACTCTATTGTTAGTCCACAGCCGGGCTTTTATGTCTTTTATCCCGAAATCAGGCCAGGACTTTTGTCATTATTTGTGTAGAGGAGGGAAATCAGTGTTTTCCCTCGTCCTCCTTTTATTATTCTCTCTCTTGTCTCCACACAGAACATGGGACCACCACTGCCGACAGGACGACATCCACCCGACCTATTACTACCCGGATATGTAAAGGTATGCCAAGAGCGGCGGAGTTCATGGACGGACTGTGGAGGATTTAAGAGGGACGTAAAAGCGTTAGCCGGAGAGTATAAAGTGGAAATGAGAAAGCAAAGGACCCCGTGCACCCACCCACACGCCCTTCTCACCAAGAGGGAGCTTGGAATTTATTTTGAGGAGCCCTGGAAGAACCACAGCCCATAAACTCCCTCCACCATCTCATTTACAAACTTCACCAACACCAGTCCACCGATAGATTAATTAGATTAAGATCATCTCTCCTTTCTCCTATTGGCCACAGAGGATAGGGAATCCAAAGCTCTATTCACACATCTCATCTACTCTTATAGAGAGACAGAGGCTAACACTTATCTTAAATCAACTCTGAGAGTCTAAAACATGAACTCACAGTTCCCACATACCACCACTCCCGAATTTTCCCTTCCGATGGGATTTCACACAACCGGAAGGTCCAACCTCTTCAAGAGCCGTATCAATGGACGGGGAGTAGATTGGAAACTGAGCTCATAGTCAAGATATCCTCATCATTCTAAATAACCGTGCTCTCCTCTTTCTGGGGACAGTCTCATTTCCGGGCCTGGGGAATGTAATCAGATTTAAAATAATCAACTCACCTTAGAAATTATTATCTGAACGGACTGCTTTTCTTTTGTTCGATCCTCCTTTGGATCTTGTTACAGGGTAACTACAGCTCTTTTATGGCAGGGATCTGCAAATAAATAAATGCAATCATTGTAATCATAATAATACCAATACAATGCAATGACAATCAGCTTTTACTTGCCATAGAGGCCTAGATTTAATAACAAGTTCTTGAAATGCATGGGGTGTAATGGACTCGAGGTTGAAGGTCTTAATTATACACAAGTTCCCTACAAGACATGTTATAAATAAGAGAGTGTGTCCACAAAGGACACTATCGGCAATCTTGTATCATCAATAAATAATACGACTCAGCTTATTTCTGAAATACCCGACACATTGTCAATACCGATGCTTTATCAGACAACCCCGATGAGTTTCGGAATTTAAATGCGATGGTTTATGGCTCTGAGGCCATGCAATTCAGGCTTTTTTTTAATTCATTGAAGGTTTACCTTCAATAAATTTGGGAAAGAATATGTTAAATAATATTGTTGACTTTAGTCATAAGTGAGGGTATTTTGTGAGGGCTTCTACAGAGCATGGTTAATGGATGACCCTAGGGCCGAGTTGCATTGGATATGAGGTTTTATAGTTTGGTGACAAGAGCATTGACACGACACGCATTTGTTTCTTTAATTGTAATAATTTAAACTTGTTGTGGTGGAGGAGAAACGTCCCATTAAACAAGTTTGGCTACAAGCAATGGCTCCGCTTTCCTTAATAACCTAATTATTAAAGTGTAATTAGTCGTAATAATACACAGAGAGGGGGATGGAGGCAGGTAGGATTTTATGCGGGTGCACACGCGATGACGGAGCTCTATGGTCGTGTGTGTATGTGTCGCTTATGCAAATGAGCCTTGTAAAGTGAAACCCTAATGGCTCCTCTCTCAAAAGGCTGACATAAAAATACTTGAGCACACAAAATCAATAGCAATCCCTTGAACAATTACCAAAGAAATAAAACACGTTTCTTAATGAACAAAGTCGTAAATAATTTTTATCGTTTCTTCCAGTGATTATCTCCCAGTTCCTAACTGCTTTCCCAATTAACTTCTTCGGTCCCAAGCTCCGTTCTCTCCTACCTTTACCCAGAGAAGGCTCTTGACGAGATCCTGAGAGGAAGAATAGACGAAACATTTTTACGACTCAATGAATATAAATTAAATCCGTTTAACACATCCACCCATACGAGTCACTCTTTTGTAATCCAAGAATTATGACCAAATTCAGAGAGCTTAGGACAAGGGAGGATTATTAGTGGGCCACTTACACCACCGAATCCAGAGTTCCTCTTACAATTCTCTACCTCATTCATCATCACATTGTTACTAATGAGATTCAAGAAGTCCTCCTATACAATACGGTCCAACATTTATTTCCAATTCTCAGAACCACCTCCGGCTCTTTCCAACCACTTTTTGTCCTAGTTGCACTTGAACGGAAATGCACAAGAGGTGAAATTAAAATAAACTTTGGCATCTGCAGCAATTAAACCATTTCTACTGAATCAGCTCGTACTTCCAAATCCCTAGAGATATGTGCAATTCATTATGGAGGGAACCCGTGCCAGCAGAGGTCTAGAGTCTAGAGTCTATGGGAAATACTAAGAAGGCCCCTCACAATAGCTTATGAACAGCCCATAAGGATTCGGGGAACTATTAAGTGTAGGGTATTGAGTAAATGAAAAGTAATGAGATTCAGCCTACCTTTCACTTTTGTTCATCCCTCTTCTCCCGTATTCTAAGAAGTACTCAATATTTTTAATTACGAATTGACTAGACCTTGCATTCTCAGTTCTAAATAGTCCTCAGAAACCCTACTACCCGGGTTTTGTCTAAGCGGGAATAGAGTTTCTAGTTGGTTGAGAATGAGGGCATCCAGAATCCAGAGTTAAGTTTAATTTCTCTCTCTCTCTCTGAGAACAGCAACTACAGTTACTCAGCTTCAGTCTGTAGTCTAGACTGGAGAGTTGTGAGGAGAGAATGGTGGGGACAAAAGTCCTGATTACACTTCCCCGTCGGGAACTGGAGAACAAAACTTTTTCTCCGCCAATTTACTCCTATTGAGAAAATAGTCCTTCGTCCATTTACCAAACACACATGAGGACAAATGCATGAGAGGACACTCAACTACACCAACTAACTAGCACTAGACATAACTCTTCTCCCCATACACCAACAACTACTGACTCAAATCCCAATCACACTTTCTCTACTCACACCACCCAGCTCAATCCATGCCATCATGGATCACAACTACAGTCGAATCCTTATAAAACAGACCCTGGTCCTAATATCAGACCCCCAGGTACAGACTGTACAGTCAACCCTCCGTAATGAGTAGAAATAATGGTGAAAGCCAAAGGGGCTGAGTCGCAGAGTATAGTCTTGCTTGGACAATAGTGTCACTAGGCTAACTAGGTACTGACGAGGACAAAAGGACCGAGATTGACAGGAGCCTTGAACAAGCAGTTTGGTATCTCTTCCGCTGTCTATCTCAAACAGTGTGTTCTCTTCCAAGAAGTGAGACCACCTTGGGCTCCAGATTTTCTGAGAAAAATGTGGGAGTGGGTGATGGGACATGAGAGAAATCTTTCGGTGCTAGCAAGGGCAATTGTGGCTTAGAGAAGCAGAGAGAGATCAAATGAATCTCTGCCATGTGCTTCTTCAATGCAGATCACTTCTTCTTCTTTTCCACCACATTTGGAATCGGCCTGAACCAGTTGTCTCAATTCTGGAAGCCAGGCTGGGAAACAGCAGCGGAGCGTGTGTAATACAAAGCACTATTCGGATATGCCTTGGACTACTACTGACATGTATGTATGTAGAGTAGTAGCAGTATGGAAGTATTAGTCAGTCACATCACGGACAAGTCAATCTGCAGAGAAAAAGCAATGCGACATGGACTCCAAGGAGTTTAGCTTCGAGACTGAATTGACAATACCGCATCATCCCCTTTAAAAAAATATATAATCCTCAATACTTCCCAATACGTCTCATCCCGATCTCCCGACCTCTCACTCATCTTCCTCTTTTATTATTATCTCATCAATAATCAACTCACACACACTCTCTCATCTAAACACAATACAGGCCAACCTCTAGAACCCAACCTACAATTTCTTCCCATCACATAATCAGAATAAAAGCAATCCCCCTAGGCAATCCCCTGGCTTTAAATCTTAAAAGCCCCCAGCCACAAAAACTCATACAAAGGCCTGGAGTTTATGATCTCTGGATTGAACAGTACCTCCCACATATTTAAACAAGGAGCTATTAGCCCATCATGTTTCATGTCGCCGTGTCATAATAAAGCTCGGATTTTAAACCCTAGTCCATTGTTCCTTCTGAATTATCCTTATTTCAGCTCACAGTGTTGAAAGGGGCCAGACACCGCCTTTGTAGTCACATCTAACTTGTAAATCCATTCATCTTATCCAACTCCTTATCTCCTGTAGCTGTAGCCACTGTCACTCCACATTACCCAAGACCTGCCTCTTCCCTCCGTCAGGGTGAGATGGAGGGAAGAGATAGGGCGGATTTGCATAAACTAATTAGTTAAATGAGCAGAGGCATCAAAGACGTTCTAGAGATGGCAAAATAAGCTCTCAGATCTCGATTGATTCTCTTTACTGTAGTCACTTAGTGTGTCACACAAGACCAAATGACCACTAAGGAACTATGGATGATGACTTGCAGTTTCTTATGGATTTTTTGTTAGTCTTCTCCAAAAAATTGGGCTAGAAGAATGATGTGAATTAGTACGAAGCTTGTAAGAAGAAGGTCTGCGGAGTAATTCCGGCTCATTCAGACATTCAGAGATTGAGAAGGAACCGCAAGAGTCACGGGGGACAATGGCTTGGGATTTAGTGCAAAATGTTTGGAATAAATCTGCGTGAATTACTTTTTAGCCTGTGAGTCTGTGGGAAGTTGTAACGACTCAAGGGATTCATTGCAAAGGACAGTAGGTGGTGGCAAGTCACTTGTTTTATTCTCTCCGAGTGACTCATAGGAATGCATCCCGTTTAACCTGAATTACACAACAAGAGACCCAGGGTGGATCCATAGTCAATAGACTTGCCATCCGTATAGCTCGGAGTGCCTCTGAGCTCTTAAAACCATCTTTAAGAAATGGATGGATTCGGCTAGGAAGACCACCCCTGATCTTGAAACAATTGATGCGAGCTCTGAGAGAGATTCATAACACAAGATTTAATTCTTCCCTTCTTTTTATAGGATTTGCCATGTAGGACATGGAGAAGTGCATCGTAATCTCGGAAGGATCCACTCTGACTTGGTAAACAAAAGAGTTGACTTATATAGCAGAGTTAGTTACGTCTCTCACAAGGAGAATAATATCGGGAGCATAGAGCACACCGTGAGTCTTCAAAAAATCTTGGGAAATAAAACAGAAAATTACAAAACTACTAAATAGACTTCTTTTTTTCCACAATAGATTCTAAAACCTCAAGAATCACAAGAATTACTCAACTGACACAAATTAATTGCAATTTTTAAAAAATAATTCTATGCCAGTAAAAAAAATCCTATAGGGAACTTACAAGCGTACAGCTAATAGTAGGTCGGGGATACGCACGTATTTTGTCAAGTAATATGACATATGCCCCGAGTGCCCCCGAGTCATCTCTCATGACCTTATGACCTTACGCCTATCAACTCGACCTACTAAAAAGTACTCCAATCCCAGGGTATTTTTTATAGAAGAAACAGTTGACACACTTTTGACTTCATTAACGGATTTAATTTAAAACCCTTTTCAGAGCATTGTTGAAAATCCATGAAGCCATTGTTACGTAGATTATGGATGTCCCCACATTGTTACCATTCACAATTGTGAATTGAAGGAATGTATCCTTTCTAAGGAGCTAATCTGTCTCCTCTCGGTTGAGAAAACGTCCACAATCCTTAGAGAAGGTAAACAGGAGCGGAAATTCTAAATGAAGAATTAATTGAGTCTGAGATGATAAGATTTATTCGGGGGAAAAGAGTTGATTTAACACGGTGCAGTCTGGTGGTGGCATGCCATTGCCAACGTCCTCATGTGTACAGGTTGAAGGTATTGGACAAATAAGTGAATAGGCTTATCAAATTAACACAACTCGACCTACCTCCACGACCAACGAATATAAAAGGAGCTCGAGATGTGGCATTTCGATAAGGACAAAGGGGACAATGAACTCCTTTATCTCCCTCATGTTCACAAGTCACAAAAAAATCCGGGGGACAAAGACCCTTAAGAATCCTCATTCCTTTTTACAGGTAGAGTAGCTCTCCTAACTCTATTGAACAAGTTATTTAAGACTTTTGTATATAAATGAATAGGCTTTTTTGAGGTGCAGATATATGGGGGGGGAGGGTATGTCCAATGTCGAACTTAACGACTGAATGTCGAGGTGATGATTGATAGTGAGAAAGAAAAAAAATCGTTGGATGTGGTAATTGGAAGTGAGAAAGCGTTGAAATGCATAATCATTTTGTGGTTGAACAAGATAATTATAATTAGGGGGGAATCGTGGAATCTCTCACCCAAAAAGAGTAAAGTCCCTTCCCCCTTTGATTAGCCGATTCTAAGGTATTCGTGTCTGAGCTCGGAAAGTGCAATTAAATATTTTCTAGCCAAATCAGTCATTTAAAATTTTAACGACTTGTCAAAACGTCAAAGGTAATTGGCCCCTCCAGTCTTCCCCTGTCTGCCTCTCTCTTCTCCCCCTGAGCAAAGGCTAAAATAACTCCAGCAACGCACTATCCTCCATTACTATTATTATCATCATCATATTTATTCACACACAGAGAGAGAGGAGGTAAATAAATCGATGGGAGATTGTGTCGGTGTAAATCCGGAAATAACTTGGGCTTTTCTCACACAGAGAGATGGCCTTTATTATTCAATGGATTTCCTGATGGAATATTCCGTGAGAAGGGCTCGTTTAACACCTCAATTCTTCATAGTCCTTCCCCCTTTGAAATATAGAAATTCACAATGTCCAAGCCTAATCGGGAGATACAAGGAGCATGTGTTCCATGGGAGTTCATGAACTTACATGGACCAGACTCACACTATGAATATTTCATACTCTGAACGCCCAGTGGAGAAGGACGAGAGGGATTGAAAATGCCCGGCCATTATTTTCCCATCTTGTCAACTCCATCCTCCATCTCCCAGTGCAGGGGTAAATAACAGTAGCAGATCTAGAGATCTATACCACCACCACCACCCAAAGATTTCGAGGTCATCCATTCACCCCGGACGGGATTAAATAAATTATACCCACTTCCGTATATCCCTGGACCTTCTAGGGAGGAAAGCGAGAGGTGTCAGAATCCTATTTCCAAATCTCTTTCTTTTCCCTACTAAAGAAATATCTCTGCTCTCTATGAGCCAAATGGATTCAAATACAATCCCCCCACTTGCATATCCATTTCATGGATCACAAATCATAAATAAGGACGGACTTGTTATTCAAATCCCCTTCTTCCAGTCTGAAAAATACCTCCAAAATGAGCTCCGCTAATAACGAGCAGTTAGGTATACATCAGTATGGGTAAAAATACCACGTGCTTTTTATGCAAATTATCCTACCTTCCTTTATGGATGAGCAGACTTATCAGATTATATTTTCCCAGGGCTAATTTCGAAAAGGACAGGTCTGGCTGGGCATTTTCTTTAGTGGAACTCTCTGGTTGAACATTTTCATTTCCACGAGATATTTCCATGTCGGTCTAGTTATTTTTGTTATGTGCATTTCTAAAGGGAGCCTGAAATATTTAATAGGAGAGAGAGAGAGAGAGACATGTAGGTCAGGCTAACAAACAGGGCTGAATAATTTAACATAATTGAGCAATTAAGAATAGAAAGGGTACAGGGCTTGACCTAACAAGGAACCCAAGAGGGTAATCATCTGTAATTAATTCCATCTACATTCATGTTCCCTTCCAGGCTCACATCTTACAATCCATACTTAGAGCTCCTATGAAAAACAGACTCATTTCCACAAGTCCCTTTTGATCGAATATCGATCCATTGATTATTATTATGAGTCGGAGGTTGCCTTCAAGATTCCCAACTATTTTCAAGTCCCCTTAATTTAGTAATTAAAACAATTAAACACCACCACAGCCTCCAGACCTATTCCTACACATCATCCCAAGTAATTAAAACAATTGCTCTCCTTTCATTTAAATAAATATTAATTTCTCCCCCAGGCCAAGTTTTTTTCTTTCTATTTCTGTGTTTAATAAAACTAGGCTAAGTTTCTTAACACGCTAAATCTGTCCGGTGCGATAAGTCCACCCCCCCCCCTCGACTTGATTCCCTACAACTTGAGGATAAGGAAGGGCTGATATAAAAAAGTTTAGTGTGTACTTTGTTTCGTTTTTAGGGATGCTAGATGGTTCACAAGGACTCTGAGAGAGATACAGGCTGTAACAGAGGGAGAAGGATATTATATACGCAAGCAGGTTTTTATTCCACGGATAATGGAGTATGTATATAGCATGTAGATCCAAGTTTGTCAGTATCAACTCGTCCTCATAAAACTCTAAGGAAATTAGGGACCCGGACTTCCACCACCAGCAGCAGCATTTGAGCAATCTGCATGGAGCTTTGGGAGTTTATATTTGCTCTTGTCTCATGTCTCCTCCGTGTATGTAGAAAATGGTCTCAAGTGCGGCTTCTATAGCCCTTATAAACAGTCATAAAATCATATAAGCTCCTATAAAATCCTATAAAAGATGTTAAAAAAGGAGTCAAGTGCTCAAAAGGTAGCCGACTTGAAAAGTTACAAGTGATGATGCAACGCCAAAAGCTTCAACCTCTTTTCTCTCTCTTTCCCAATCCCTTTTATCCTCTCTTTCTACTTTCTAGATCCACACTCTACTTTATCATAATTTACCTTTTCACCCAATCCCCACTTTTCCTAAATCCATACTCTTTTAAATATATACAAACAAGTTACTAGAGAAAGTTAAGACTTTCCAGTTTACTTCAACACTTTGAACACGATCGAGTAATGGGAAGCATAAGGTGGATTTTTTTACAGCTTTTTCTAGAGATTTAATTACTCAAAATGCAACTGAAATTTGTGGATCCATTTGACTCAAACTCAAAATTATTAATAAAATTAAATCATAATGACTTATTACTTGAGTATATGTAAACATTATAAAAATGATTATAAAAACAAGGCTTAACCTTATCTTGATTTTTTATTCGTAAAAAACTCATAAAAATCTCTTTAAGAAATTTGCACTTCCATTGTAAAGGGATTGGAAGAAGGAACATAGCTAGTGACGGAATCGACTTCTGTATTTCTCTGACAATGCCATTAAGATTCAGCAATTAAGAGGTTTGATTAGGAATAAGGTGATGTAATGGATAGTTCCAAGTTCCATCTCCTCTTGTTCGACTAGGACATGGATGGATAACCCAGCTACTGATACTTCCAGCCCAACAAACACGATTCCTCCTCAAAGGTTTTATTGTCACCTCTGTTGTAACTCCAAAAAGTGTGTAAAAAAGCAGGGATTCCAGTTCTGGATCGACAGGTGGAATAAAGTGCTATAAACCCAAAGAGTAGAATAACGAGTCTGAGCCACAAAATAAATAGGAAAATTTATGGAGAAATTCCTAGAAAGATTCCCTCAACTGATACATACCCCCACCACCACACACATATAAAGAGAGACGGACACAGTTGATGATATTAAGACCGACTTTGATGATCAGATTCGCAACCCTCTTCCTCCTCTTGTTTATTGTGGGACGAGTATGGAAACTGGTTGGCTTTCATCAAACAGTGTAGGAGACAAGTGATGGTAGTAAATCTAGAATAAATATCCAGTCCCAAGGACAAGAAAGACAAAGGTGATCAATAAAAATAATATGGACTTATTGGACAAAAGTCTAAAACGTCTCAACGCATCTTTGCCAATGATGAGGATTTTGACTCAAGGGTGGGGGCATCGGGCCCCGGCACGTGTGGGGGGACAGAATTTTCCGAGTGCATTAGCTCTTGTCTGTGTCCTGTACGGTACTCCCTTCAGGGAAAAATTGTATAGGATTTGGAGAGGAGTTTGAAGAGAGGTGGAAAATCTTTAGTAAAATTCAAAAGTAAATGAGCCTCTTGTGGAACAATCCGTTCCCTTGGTGTAATGGAGGATCCCTTTAGAAATATATTCCCGAATCGCAAGACTCTAGTGGAATGTGAAGTGGCCACGGGGAACAAGTGGCTATTTCTCAGGTCATGCTAAAAGCACCAGCCCTTTTGTATTCCGCACGGGTACAAGTCACTCTGGATATAGTGAGCCCCCTTGAGCTATTGTAGGCCACAGCATTAGTAAGATTCTTCTAGTAGTACAGGGAGCCAGAGCAGAAGGGTTCCACTGTACAAGGTGTATCTAAGCCCTTGCAAGTATGCGGAGTGAAGCATAATGAGGTTTATGTGGAATGACGTGAGGTATCCAACCGAATCCTCAAAATGCCAAGTCACTCTCCTTGATCTTCACTTTTCTCACACAATTTCAAACTATTTTTCTGATAAAACACATAAATTCCACCACTGGGCCCTTTTTTGCATTCACTTGCGGGGGGAAACGTCCGGGCAGAGTACAATGCTCCTCTCCTCAACTGACTTTGAATCTTCTTAGGAGATTCGTGACTTGGCTTCAAGATGTTTACATACCGAATCACATAATCCACCTTGCTCTGACGACCATGGACCATGTGGGCCTATAGGTAGTTTCCTATGTGGAGAGAAAGTACTCCGTCTTCTCTCTTTTCAAGTCATGACATGAAGTAGTGTGTCTCAAACACTTTATTTATGTTTACTTAGTTTACCTTTCAATTTACCTTCTATTGTTGAAAGGGACAGAAGAGGAGGACTTACAAACAAGGCTTTGTCCCACACTGGACTTATTCAAATCATTGTCCAGTCTACACATGTTATTCCATTTGTGTTCGCCACAGCTTTCGTAGGCAAGAGCTCCGGGGCAATTATAAGCCTAAACACCTTCTCAGACTATTCACACAAACACAATGACGAAGACGAGCATTCCATGGGCTTTCGTTAACAATCCAATTTACTACCACGGACTACAATGGGAGATTATTATTATTATTATTATGATTAGTATAAATGAGGGACTGTTATTCCAAGTGGCTACTCGTACATCTGTCTCTGACGACAGAAGTTAATTCAGAGTTACAAAAAAACAGATCGACCAAAAACAAACTTGTGTCAAACATAGAAACTAGAAACTAGCATTTCACATTTCTGTACGTAATGTGTCTCAAGAGCAGATTTTGGTCTTGTACTACTCTTTCAGAGTTCAGGACCCTGTAGGGCTTCGTTAAATTTTGTTTTGTCTATTTCTTAATATAAAAAAGTTTTCCTTCAAAGTTGAGAAGAATGTAGTCAAGGAGGAAGAAGATGTTGAAAATGTGTAGTAGTAGAGAAAAGGCCGGGATTCAAGTATAAATAACATCTCCCTTTGTAAACCCACCTGACGCCTAATCTACAACAAACACATAGTTTTCATCTCATTATTGTACGAGGAAGCACACTACGGATTTCTCTATACCTACAAGAAGCCACAGACGGTTTACCAGAGAAAAAATTGCTCCATTCTCCGTTAGTCAAACTGATTTTAACACCTCAACTACAATTACATACAAATACAACTACATGGGGGCTCTACATAAATTATATCCAGCTGCATACACTCATAGATCATCACAACATAATGTACTACCTGACTATGAGGGAGAATTAGTCTCAAAAGTCCCCCTTTTTATAACTCACCTGACCCCCGTCAATTATGAACGGCCCGATGCTATGAACTTGTTTCTCAAGGGTTTCATAATGCTTGTCCTAATGAAATGCTTAGATTCTTTTAAGGGAAGGTACACAAGTCTACTTTGTCCTTATTAATTGTGATCACATACAATGAAGTTGACCATAGTGAAACGAATGGGTTGGAATCAGAGAAACGAAGTGGAGATTGAGGGACTTGATACTTTTTAGTAGCAGACTCTGTCTTATAGTGGCCGAGGTGGAGATGAAAGAGCAAGACTAATAGCAGTTCGTGTTACACACACAAAATGTAATTTAATACAGAAAAAATCTCAAACTAATTATAATAGAGATTACTATTAAGGCAGAGCAAACCACAAGTGAAGGGGACTTGATCCTACCATACCTTCATGTTATGCTTCAAAATTCCCAAAAACAGTCCACACATCTCCCCATACCTAACAAGCCTTGATGATATTAAATGATAATAATATTTCTCTTATACATTATTATTATTGAGAATAATGAAGGTGGAGGGAGAAGATTGGATTCCCTGAACAAGATTTGAAAAACATGACAAGGAGGTGAGTGAACAGTGGCCACGTCAATTTATACTCCACTCTGGTCAAACTGGTATTCCCTTTATAATTACGAATCTATCGCCTTCCTACCCCCTCCTTCTTATTGACAACCCTTTGGCCTATGTTAGAGGGAATCCAAAGTACAACAAGGCCAAGTCGTTCTATCAACCACATCAAGCGTTAAGTGTCCGAAGGGTTCAACTTGCTTAAACTTCAAACTCAGAGCTCAAAAGAAATGTCCGAGATGCCCTTTCTCGCAGTTTGGGCTTCAGCTTGAGCAGAATTAAAAAGCCTAGCCGCAAGCCAAGGAATTGGGAAGGATCGGCTGGGCAATAAAAATCGTCTCAAACAGGATTAGGGAGATTTTTATTGGACTTTTTTTATGATCATCACTGTAACCGCAAGGTAGAAAGGGTTATTTGAGAGGCACACTGGAATATGATATGATGATCAGTTCATGTTCCATGCTCTTCCAACTTGATGAGATGAGATGACCATCTCCCTTCACAGTTTACCTACAAAGTTAATAAAGAGGAGGGACTCGGATTTTTTCCACAATAACAACAAGTTTATAGAGATAATCCCGAGGGGGAATTTACTATTTGCACACAGATGAGTTACACCCCCTCCTCTCTTACGATTTAAGCTCGTATCAGATTTGTCATAAAGTGTTACGGATCTTTGCAAGTGATAGAGCTTTTACGATACTTTCTAATAGTTTCAAAATCTAATCCAGCCTGGGGAATACAAAAAAAATATATAATCACTTGGCGTAATAATCCCTTGGCAGTAGTTTGCATAAATCTTGCAGCTCCCACAGAACGAGGGGGTTCCTTAGCAGCCCAGAGGCTGGGCTTAAACACCCTGATATGATCCTTGAGAAAGCTATATCTCTACCTTTAACAATGTGTAAAGAAGTATTTGTATTTATTATCTAAATCCCTTTAGAATGAAATGATAAGCAAAGGCGTCATAAAAAATACTCTGGTTTGGTAATGGTAAATACGTACATACCCGCTGGTCACCACTGCCGTCCACAATCGATCTAGTTGGCAGAGTGATGGGATTGAGTTTTAAGTGAAATAGCTGCTGTTGATATATAAAATGAGGAATGAGATGCAAAGTGACCAAACGACTCGGCTCATCCTCACAACATTTGATCCCAGAGTTGAAAAGTACATTTGAGTTTTTTATAGTTTTTAATAGTTGAGCATCTATAGTCCCAACTCTAGAGGTAATTGTTATATTATTCATATGTTGAGTAAACTGGATCTCAAGAAGGCAGAGATAGACAGAGAAAACAAAAAAAATCCACGAGGGTCTTGACCTCTGATTTCTTGAAAAACTAGAGTGGGGAATCCAATCGATCCACAATCATCAAATAACACATGTCCGTTCTTTGTAGTTGATTGCCCTTCCCTCCGTTTAGTAATCATTTCCTACTTTTATCCCAACAACAAGAAACCAGAGACCAACTCATCAAGGGGGGATACGATTTTTCGAGGTTTAGCAAAATATTTGAAATCCACATCCACACCACCGCAAAAGCCAGAGAAATCTTGCAAGCATCGTTTGGGGTGTACGAAACGATCCCAGAAATGGACTTAGCTTGATCCCAATCAAACATTTTCTTGTCTGCGGATCTCCTCAACTTGCAATTTCATAACCGCAAGGGATAGCGAAATGAATAAAAAACCAGATTGGGATTTGCAACCAAAAACTTGGCTCAACCAGACCATCAAGAAGGAGATGGTGAAGATTTAGCTAAAAAATCAAGCTTTCAAAATACCATCAGCATCATCATCTTGTACCCCTCTGTGACCACATTGAGATGGACTGATGAGCTAATGCTAATAGCCGCTTGGATAAATGACCATCAGGATGGCCTTCAGAGGAGCCACCTTTTCTTAATGAAGATTGACCAGGCCTTGTAGTAATTATAACAATTATAGAACCCGGAGTGGCCTCTTCCAAAGGCCAGGAGTGTTGGCTCTTCCTCATTTGTAAATCTAATCCCTCAGAACTGGTGAGGAATATCAATAGCTGGAAAATGCTATGCGGACCTCGGAGCTATTAGATGAGGTGTAGCCCAGCCTCCAATATTTTACTTTTAATGTCTCAAGTGTGGAGAATTTTAAATTTCACTACACAATCCACCCTGACCCTCTCTTTCTCTGAGATTGGATTCACAAATAAATGGAAAGAAATATAATTATCCCCCTTCGGGTTGTCTGCAGAGCTTAAATCTATGACTTTATCAACCTTTAATATATTTTAACGACCTATTCCATACCAAATCCTTCTGTGTAATACAACCTCACTAATCTCATACTCCCTGTTCAATTAAAAGAATTAATAGGCCGAGTTCACACTCAACGAGTAATGTGATCTGAGAAATACTAGAAAGAATATTTCAAATCTCATAAATCCATCCAACTCTTTTTAAATTCAAGATTTAATAACTTCCTCAAATGTTGACACATCTCAAAGGCCCACGTCCACATTGTTTTGCCAAAATAAACGTCTAGGGCAAAAGCTGAACATCAATGAGAACCTCCAAGCTTTAGCCTCTGATTCCCAGCTAAAGAGAAAGCCCGTATTGGCATTGGCATACACCCACTGAACCGAATCGGTAGGAGTTGGATTCCTTTTGGATCACTGGTTCTTGGCAAACTAATAATATATTTTTATTCTCAGAGATGAAACTAGCGGGTGGGGTAGGCTTATTCTACTTCTAGCTCTAGTCCATATGAATTTTCAACGCTTGAGCCCACAAGTCCAAAAGAGATGAGATAATAGCAGAGCTTTTTTAGCCTGTTCTCTAATATTAATATTATTATTATTATTATGGGAAGCCCGTGGCAGTTGTAAATGAGCAAGAGGCTATCAGAAATGATACAACTTGTAACCGGTTGACGTATTTGACTTATGATTAGTTGTGGGTGAGGCTTGATTGCTTTGCATTATTACGAATAACTCACCTTGATCATCTCACTCTATCAAGTTCAAGTGCACTCCCTTTTTCAACCCCAAACCATTTCTACATTTTTATGAACAAAACCATTTCGTCCCAGACGATAGAAAATTCTTGGGAATGTGGAGATAAATTTATTGCCCAGCATTTTTTCACATCTTCTTGTATAAAATAAAGTGATCTAGTTCCAGCATTTATAACAGGTTAGCCCTGGTCTTTATATCTAGAACCTACTACACTGCCTACTGGTTTCTATCACAAAATAAGTAGAGACATGTAAATTAGTGTTTGGTGAATAATCCATCCCGTGGGATTAGACATTTACAAGTCCAGAAGGACCCATATGCTTTTTCCCTATATCTCTAACCTAAACTAACCCAATTATAGGCCACAAAAGCCAGAAACTCCGTCTGGTTTACAATACAATTCAAATTCTCCTCCCATCTTTCACCCACAAATGAAGAAAATAAAAAAATCCCCATCAAACTCTCTAATATTCCAGAGAAAATTACATTAGAGTAATGTACCACGTGCTTTCAGGGTTAGAAAATCCCACGGGGTTCAGCATTAGCCTTCGCTATGAGGGGGATTGCGTGTCAAGAACTGACGCACTTTAAAACATGGTCTAAAAAAATACAAGGCCGCCACTGGAGATCAAACCCATGGCCAAGCACTTTGCCAGTACCCTTGTGGGTGATTATAAAACCCCGGGTAGCAAACTTAGGCTAAACAGGGCTTGAGAAAAAATCGGGCTGAAGATCATTCCGGGAGAATCCTACATATGTTTTCTCCATGTCTATTTACGAGCTGTATGGCCTGTATGTATAGTTAGCAGTGATGTTCATGTCAGAGGCTATGGAGATAAGGTGGACGTGACCTTTTGAAAGAGAGATGGCTACTCGAGATTATCTTCATCATGATATGAATTTAACGAGAAAATGTACTCTGGGTAATTCGACATGTCTATTATCTAATTGAGGCACAGGCCCTCCATAAAATCAACTTCCAACCCACCGCAGACACCCACACCACATCCATATAAAATAATCCATGCCCCATATCTGCCATTCACCCCATGCACCTAATCCTTAATATTCTTTTACAAGACCTCCTCAAAAGTTAATACCATCTCTCTCTATTTATTTAATTAAATCTCACCTTCTCGGTCACAGCTCCTTCTCTCAATATCTCCAAGTCTGCTTCTATGGAGCGCCTGGATTTTTTTCGCCCGAGTGGGTGGGGACAGAGGAGTCAGTAGTAGTGGCAGTGGGTTGTCAATCTGGAATCAATAGAATAACATGACATGAGACACGGTATTCCCATTTCCACTATCTCTCCACTAAGTACATTGAATAAGCCCGTGGAAATTGGGACTAAAGAGGATTTTCTACCCTCTCTCTCTTAATGGGCTTTCACTCCCGAGGAAACAAGGGCGAATATTTTATCCTGATCGGGTAGTACATACATCTACAATCTACAACTACATAACACGGAGGACCTTTTCCCTATCGTATTTAGTCGTTATTAGATAGCCTTTTGAAGGCAGGAATCTACTACCCGGGGTGATTTCCATCACAAGCTATTGCCACCGGGTCTGATGGATGTAATCCGAACCCTGGAAGATGCATTATAGGATTATCTACCCGGTATATGGGATTCGATAGAAGGGGAAGAGGGCACAAGGTTATCTATGAGATATGATGTTGTTGTCATGATGTTATTGTGATTAGCAAGTCTCTCTCTTTATGTAAAGTGGATGTGTGTGGGGGGAAGTCTGTAAAATGGGAATTTGCAGGAGAGAAAGGAGAAAGGAACTCAAAGGGATTTCCTGTCACCCCGGGAGTCCTGACAAAAAACTTGGGACAAGTCACGGGAAGCTTGAGCTCTTTATGGTCTATCTTTTTCCCTTCACTTAATATGTACGTACAAGGAGCCCCCACCACTTTAAGACCAGCCTCTCTCATCACATTCAAAATCAGCTGTAATTTCAAAGAATTTACAGCTCAACCCGAGTCTACAAAATTTACATACCCGAAGGAATCCTAAAAGGAACTCAATTATCAACTTATAGGGAGAAAGTAGTTACAGATCATCTCTATAAACTGCATCGATATGTTATTTTAAAACCCAGAGCATAAATACAGTACAACCCTTGGATAATAAACTGAAACGGTAGGATTGTTCAACCTGACAAGTCAGTTAAATAAAAACCACCTCTGGCTTTGAAGTGAGCGAGATCAGGTGTGAAAAAGAGAGATAAGGTTCGAGGTGATTTATGGCTCTTGTCTTTATGACTACATGACTTTATGTCTAATCCCCGCCCCCATATTGTTAACTTATACTCGGAGTGCACTGTATCCATAAAAAAACGAATAAAAGTAGACATGTCAAATCCCATCTATAGTTTACTATTTGTGTTTCGTCATGTCGGCATATTTGGTGAATAAATTGAGTCGGCATTGTCTTATCTCTCTTCTCCCACTTGGTCTCCTCTCTCTCTGGCCTTTTTTTATTTAAAAAGATTCCCCTTTACCCTCGCCGACAAGCCATTTCCAATTCCACTCTTGAATTATTGTCAAACTCAAGTGAGGAATAGGAAGGAAGGAGCTTCTTCATAGTATTCGCCCCGTTTGATACAGATTTCATAAAACTTTGGACGTAAAGTGAGTGTCAAGTGCGTTGAAAGGATAACATCTTGCTGGGAATCAGTACAGGGGGTGTCATCAACACTCACTCTCTTTATCATCAACTCCATGTCATCCCTTGGCTAAGTCAACACCTTTTTTCCCCAGGACAAAGAAACCCGATGGAACCAACGAGTTCAACTCCTCTCAGTGTATATAAGCGGAGCAGTTATGGGCTGTACTTTAGGGACTCGAGCCCCCGGTGGTGGGAAGCCAGAGAGAAACAAAACGTAATAAAAATATTGGCTTTCTATTTGAATAAAGAATGGAAGGAAGCCGTACGTCTCCGCCGACACAAACGCTTGAGACTACAGAGCCAGGGTGAACAAGGTCGGGTTATTTAGCTCTAGATTCGGTGTAGAATATAAGACCCGGGTGGTGAGGGAGCCTTGGATAAGGATCTCTCTAATATATGTTTAGATGGAGGGATGGAAGAGGAAATAATAATATTTGAGTGGATATGTGTCCAGAGGGAATGGAGGTAAAGTATATGCCAGTGGGATATGTGTGCATCACAGATGATGGAGAAAGGCTGGAGAAAGTGCATCGATTTCCGGATCAGAGCACTGGGGGGTTTTTTCTATACAGTCAAGACAAGAGTGTCTCTCACAACAACCATTTTTGAATTATTAGAGACCCTCTTCGTCATCTCTGTACAAACTAGTTGGAATCATACACCAAATCATATGCTACAGGCTACAAGCTACGAGTTCCAAGTCAATACGAGCTCCTTCAATGTACAAAAGGGGTAATCCATGGACCACGAGCAAGGTCGACTAGTCCAATAACCCTAAATCTAGGAAAGGATTTCCCTCCATAAGGAACAGGACTATGAAGGGATTCCATAGTGGTGATTTATGAAGGGATCTCTCAGTACTGTGGGTAGGTATGACCGTAGCTATTTGCAATGTCAGTGATGTGATTTATGGGCTGGGCGTGTAGTAGACGTAGTTTATGAGCAGCCCCCACGGGATCTGAGTACGTAACGGAGTGTATGAATAGTCTCCTTATCCTGAGCCAGAATAAGTTTTTTATTCTCCGTTAAATGTAAATGGGATTCTTTAGTTGGAGCTTATGGATGGGGAGAAGGGAAATGATTCAAAGGGACTTAAAACCCTCTCCTTGGTATACAGAGATTGAAATCTCCATTGGAAATCTGGAAGCTAAAATTCATCTCGTCTCCATCAAACAAACTCTTGAATCCAAGTGGATGGGACTCAAACCCCAAAGTGGCTCATAAATATTCATATTTATTCATTCCTGACCTCCTTACGGTACGAGGCTCAAAAATAGGTCCGACTCTTCTAGTCCCCTCATATCATTTCCCTCCATCCCCCTGTGCCGATATCACAAGAGATAGCCACCACTGCCAAAAAACTACTAAATGCTCCTACCACTTGCTACTACCCGCACCCACTCTCCATTATTTATCTCTTCCTTAAGCCTAATATAAATCCTCTATTGTAAAAACATGATTTAGTGGAGAATTGCTACGGGTTTCCTCAAACATTCCGCCAAAACACGGCATTTTTTCTTCTTCATATCCCTTTTGTTACAACTAACCAATATAGACTATTACACTCAAATGGGTATGGACTTTTGGGGAGGTGTCCCCCCTAAAAACCTACAGAATATTTCATGCTCATAAAAGACATTTAATATCGTTTCAACAATTGGATGACATTGCAATATGACGATGAATCAACTTATAATAACCAGCTTGGGCTAGTCTAGTTTCTTCTTTCCATTGCAAATCCTTCGTCGAAAAAAAAAGAAATTGACATGGAACTAATTTCTATCTCCATTTCATTGAATAACAAATTAAATTGCTAAAGGGCTGTTCATAAAACGAGAAGGGATATTTGGAAAGGTCACCAAACACTCTGATGCTTTCTCCTTGCCGAAATAATATGCGAACAGCCCTGGCTGTCTCTCTTTAGATTAGTTGTTGAATTTTCAAGGGACAAAAGAGCCCCTCCCACCTCCGCTGAGCCAGAGGGAGCGAAACGATTATGATTTGTAGCCATAACTTGATGTAAACAAGTAATTTCTTTATCGTTCCCCAGAAATTAGAAATCAAGTCAGGATTCATTGGTCTTGGCAAGTGGACTCGAGTTGTAAATCATCGTTGATGGTTGTAGTCTAGTAGTTGGAGTAAGGTGACCCTAATGTCCTCATGAACTCCACTCAATTCTACAGATAATTCATGACAATGACTAAAGCCATGCAAAAAGGGACTCATTTAATCCCGGCCTTAATTAATTCCTGACTCTCTCTCTCTCTCTCTCCTCTGATTAATTATTCATCGAATCACATCCCAAGATCCACACATTACAATTCATCTCTCTTCAGACACCACCAGCACCACCAGTTCCGAGTCACTGGGCTGCACAACAACTCTCGACTATATCCCAAAGCCCCCTACACCTTCTCATACATTCGGCATTGGCATTGGCAATGGCGGTTGTGGTGGATGCTCCGAAGAGCGACGGGTTACTAAAGGTTGAGTAATTGGCCCAGCCATAGATCAAAGGATGTCAAGGTTGTCAAAGATTCAGGAACACATAGAGGCACTAATTGCAAAGGACAAAATCTGAGAGGAGGAGGAAATTGCCATCAAGAGATTCTTACTCGTCTCATCAAGACTGAAAGAAACGGGAGAGTGTACCTTCCATATTTGTCTCATCATAAGATATAACGAGGAGGGTGGTGGTAAGCCCATCTGAACTTCTATCTCTCTTTAAATCGTCGAGAAAGTAGAGCGTGGAGGAAGTGGTGTATATACATATCTTTTGACATTAGGTAAATCTAGTACACAATCTGTACATGAGATCCCAGCCTTAAAAGCCCGTAGGAAGCTTCTTTAAACCATCCCACGTAATAATATAAAGGGAATATCGGGGAACCTTAGCAGAATGTGTATGGATTTATTCAGGATTGTAGTTGAATAGCAGAGGGGACAAAAGAGTGGCCATCCATCATCATTATCCTTCGCACATTTATTTCAGCCACCACTGCCACTATTACTAAGGCCAACTACACGTTTCCGAGGCTGGGAACGAATTTAGCGTAAAAGAGTGTTCCAAATTCAAAGTCGTGTCATTTCCTTCAGCACTGATACTAACAACAAAGTGTTATGATAAGACGGTGGTGGTTTAGTGGCAGCAAGTAATAAACATTATCCATAATGTCATGGCTCATCACTCAACTCTTCCGAGGACGGAAATAGGTAATCAGGTAATCTAACACACCAGGTTCACTTGCCCATTTTTTCATGCAAAAAAACTTAATAAATTCCCTCAGTTAAAATATGTACCACAGACTTTTGTAAATATGTCAGGAATTTGAATATTTCAAGTCTTTCTCCAGAGTCCAGAGGTGGAAACTGGAGAGCTGTTGCTTGTGATAGTTCATCTTGCCATCTTCCTCTTTCCAGTGATCAGTTTGCGGTGGTGGGGGTTATCCAGCTCATCTCTAGCAGACGCTCATGCTATTATCATACTCTTTGAGATTGGATTAAGCCGGAGAAGCCTTCTTTGACGATGGGAGAGAAAAAAGATGAAGGAGTTTTATTTTTTCCCAAAAGAGAAAGCAAGGAAAAAGAACAAAGGGAAACCACAAATTCCTAGGGGAGTCCATCAATTATCATAGCAAGGAAGATGCTCTATCCACATCCTTCGTTCTTCCATCAACACCCCGGGGTCACTATCCACTCATCAGGGTCACTCATAAAAGTGACGTGGGGAATGGACGCCCTTCTCTCTCTGAGGTGGAAATAGATGGAGTCAATTGGGGAAGAGCATCCATTCTCCTATGCAATATTAAACACTTGTCTATCTCACCGAGTAGGAAGAACCCGAAGGGGTTTCACACAACTTGCACTTTCACTCTCCGCAACTCTACAGTGTAGAAGCGGGTGCAGTTTTCTGGATACTCTACTATTCTCCGGTACTAAAAAAACCCGAGGCGGTCTCTGCCCTTTTCTACGAGCAAGGAATTACTACTAATGACCCAGATAGAGGGAATCTGTACAATTATCGAAACATTGTACATACCACCACGTGGCCTAGATCCTCAAAGGTTGTCTATACAGCAGACCCCTTCCTGCCGATCCCATCTCCTTGTAAATAGACAGAGGACATTACTATAGAGAGATTGTACTGTAAATTTATTCCACTCCCGCTCCCCTTCCTCATTAATTTCGCCCTTTGAGCAAAACATTTGTGTTTTGACATTTCCCGACCATGTGTCCACACTCCTGACCAATTTGAGTGTGTAAAGGGCAGCAGTGGGGTAAACTAGTATTGAAGGGAGTAGGTAAAACCGTCTGGCGGTCCTTGAGTGACAACTTGCCATTTGTTCGTATTAGAGAGAGGCAAGTTGGCAAGCTCTCGTTTTGAGTCCGAAAAGCTGAGGCCAGTTTTGATGAGAATTCTTGTACTTCTCTGGGCATTTTGATTGAAATATAAACGTGCCGCCTGGGCTGCCCTGGTAGGCAGAGGCGGCTTACATACATGTCTTGACTATTCTTGACATGATGAAGATTAATCATCCGTCTCCATATGAAATATTACATGAGTTTTATGAATGCTCCTCTCACTGGATTCTGGATACACCGAAGCAATAGTCCAGGACTCTCTTCTACATTTGTTACTACATTTATTTCCTGTCCAGAGAGAGAGAGAGGAAATCTTTATGGAATAAGATGTGTCCAGTCAGATTGGAAGCTTTTCTGGAGAGAGAGAGAGATGATGGAAATTGCAACACGATATTTTGGCTGAAAGATCGATTAGATGAACAAGAAGTGTAAACATTGAATGTCTTCACTCATATTTCCAATTTTCTTGCCCCCGCCAGGGTACTCCGACCGGCTCTTTCCAGTCATTGCCCTCTGGCCATCCGGCTGGGATTTCCGAACCCTGGACTACCCGAGTAAATATGATTTCTTGACCAAACTTCTTCCTTCTATCCTCAAATATCAAAATCAGGCTTAGCTCTAGAAATCTGGAGCTTACACATCCTTAAGCCATTTTGTGAGATTTGATACTAGCAAGAGATGAATCAGGTGGATGGATTCCCACCATATTCACATCTCTCTCTTCTCTTTCTTGGAAAAATTCCCTTAATATCTTGATATAAGAAGAAAAAAGCTGGGCTTAAAATCCTGGCTTGGAGTTTGGATTCAACCCTTTTTTCTCTCTCTCAGTGAATTACAAGAGTAAATCGGTACTTGGCCTACCTCCTTCAAATACAAGTCTTTAATAATATGAATTATTTATCCACACCGTTTTATACCCTCCATTTGTGTACTTAGCCAACTTGAGAGATTGAAAAGAGCATATGGCAACAACTACTTTTCTTAGATTACTACTTTACATCCATTTGGCAAAGGCCAACAGATTTTTTTTTCCCAGAAATAAATATCGGCTTAGCTAAATCCGAAGTAACAAACTCACTGTCAATATAGCCTACGTCAACAAGTCATTTTTTTCTCAAATCCAATTATTACCTTTTTCGATACTCACCTTTCATAATTTGTAGGATGAATAAACCCCTTGGGGACTAATGCTTAGCAGGAGATAGCGTGCCAGGGCCATAATGACCCGGTCGGGTCTCTCAAGCCCTGAGGAAGTTCTAAGTTCTCCACCTTTTGATATGATACCAAAGGTGAGCGTATTATCGTATTATAGGAGGGAGATAGAGTGTCAAATGGGAGACATGGATCCAAGTGATTTATGGACCTTGTCGTCTCAGCTACCAACTTTTAGGAAAAGGCCGTAAATGGGCTGTAAACATATTGTAAATATTAAATGCATATTCCTTGTGTCCAAAAGAGGTGGTGGTGGTGGTGGTTGCAGAAATGGACTCGATATGCATCGAGTGTTTGCAAAAATTAGGGAACCGGTTCCGCGTCACAAATGATGGATGTAATTCTCATCGCTTTTCAAATAATTTCAATAAATCTTATTCAAAGTAATTCATCACGGACTAAGGAGATTTTAAACTGGTTTTTGCACTAAAAAAAGTCCCTGTCCTCCTTACCCTGGGATATGCGGATATTATTCAATAGCCCGCATGGCCTTTCAAAGTTTCAAGCTTCAAGACTCTGGTACAGTATGAGAGAGAGGTGGTAGGACTAGTCCATCCAATTACCTAATCAAATCACCAAACTTACACCAATCTTCCCCAGCTGTGCGAATAAATGGGAAACTGAGATCCCTATGCAAAACTGAAAGCCTCAGGAGCCCACTACCAACTTCCTTATCGTTTAGACAAACTTGAGAAATTATATTATCCCAACAATCATCCCTCTCCTCATATTATCAAGTGCACAATGCACAACCCCAACATCAACGCACTATACTCACTAACCTAAGGAAATGAAATGGATGCCCCCTCGTAATGAAAAAAAAACTTGTATTCTTCCTCAGACCAATGCACTTAATCATTTGTAATCCAAGGGGACAGATTTGACTTTGCTGGTCCGTTGATCCAAATTGAATTCAAAAGTTGAGAGTGATGGATGGTGATCATTCTGAACATTTGCATATATTTAAAAAAGACCTGCTCTCAAATCGTAACGGGACGGAAACTAGGCTGTAGAGTATTTAATTGCAGAGTAATCCAAACTCCTCCTGCCAAAATATCCCCTGCTGCCAACTCAAACTACTTAACACGATCAGCAAGGAAAAGGATTCACAAGACTTTTGTGACTACTTGTGAGTTGTTGTGTAATTCAATTTCAATTCAACTACCTCTCTATCTGAGGATTAACGGGGATGTTGAAAATAATATTATAGACCCATTCTATTTTGTTTAGAGATGAGCAGAAAAAATAGCCCCGTTTTTTCTTCATAGCTACCAGAGGTGGCATTTATCTTTTCAAGAGAGAGAGGAGAGACCATAATCCTCATAATCTCTCCTTATCATCCAATATCCCGACTTGATCTCAAAGTTCAGAGGGCAAACTCTTTAGGGAGTTTGGGGAGTAATCCTCTCGAGGAGACCATTTCAATTCTCGGCTCGAGAAAGGCTGCTCTCTATTAAGGATTAGGGACAAAAGTTTCCGGGAATCCGGATCCACCAATCCCAATTCAATTAATGACTGAGTTTTTTTAATCAACTAATGCACCTGATTGCGGGATTAAGCTTTCATCTTTTCAATTCCTAACACTCAAAATCCTTTTCGAGGAGATCATCATGAGATATGGGCATTGTATTATGTTGCAGTTTTTTTAATTATTGAGCTATTGTCTATACAAGTTTTTCCGTTTTTAATTGCCCGATTTTTTAATGACTCATAAAGATTCTGGTTTGTACGGGGAATTGAGATTTCTTTGCCTTTTTGTCAGTGGCATTGTGTATTGGGATTTTGGCAATGGTGGCTGATCCAGTTCCTTCTATTTAAACTGTTTTTGTGACCAAGAGAGCTGTAGCAGGTTTTGAATGTTTTTATATGTTTATTCTCTCAAGATTTAATGATCTGATTAATAGATACTTGAAACTACATTAGAAGGGATCATACATCTGCATCATATGCCAATTCAAACCAGCTTGATAAATACTCGTATCATCTGTTGTGGATGACCCCTCGGACCGTTTCTCCTACTCTAACTAAAATCCTACCCGTACTTCTCATCTTTATAAGTAATGAAGGAAATTCGTCTTGTTTTGATAAACGAAATAAGATAGTGAGAGAAGATCTAGTTTGTCAGTACTGGCTTGGCATTTATATATATTCACAGGGACTACTAATTCTCTCATGACTGTGCACATACTGCACATACATAGAATCAAGAATCAAGAGCTTGACTTGAATCATTGAATTACGAGCTGAAGTCCACGACTACCGTTACACATTGTTGTCAAAAGGGTTGTGAGGAATTTTGTCAATTCTCAATGCCCTCTCTAATTAGGTTTGACGGGATGAATTGTAAGAGATGGAAGGTGTGGTCACATATGATTACTAAGTGGACCTCGCAAATCAGGTTGACATGCATATTCACCCGCAATCCCATCACAAGGCAAAAGAGCTATATACAGGTTAGTCTTATTATCAGATCTTATAAGATTATACATACAGACTTAAAGCCAGCGCCTATTCGTTTAAAATCGTCCATACACATTGGCTTGGGTCTCAAGTAGAAACGATTTTAAATAATATAACTTCTTCCTCTTCCGTGCGTTTAATTGCAGAGGAGAAGTTCCCAACCTGGCCTGGCCTGACCAAGAAATGGAAATCACCCTCGCCGAATTCAAGTTGACAACTTTTTTTTTGGATAACTCTCCTTCTTAGTTAGAGTTACCCAAATGTCTCCCTGCCAATCCATCTAACTACAATGGAACTAAATGGCTGAGGAGGACCGAAATGATTGATGTCAGCTGCAATTATTCCACACGAATTAAGGTGACTAGACTCAACTCAAAGACCTACATTCCAACTTTGGCCCAAGAAAAAAGGACGGCTCACACACTATCAAGGGATTTCTGTCCAAGGGCTCACTGATGCCTTCAAAGGCTCTGCCCACCTCCCAATCATTTGTGGACGTCCACCCGATTGTCTAAATTAAAAAGTCATCACTACCGGATGGTGCTCCAACTTTTGCCACCTTTCGAGTTGGGAATAAGTTTTTTAAAACTTGAGAAATTCTCCACTCAGCTCTCCTCTCCCCGGCTTTCATCTCCTCATTAAATCCAAATAATTAAAACCATTGAGCTGAGAATATCACTTCACTTCCTAATCCCAAATCCCAATTCCCTACCCAAAAAACTCCCTTCTGAAAGAGATGAGTTGAAATCCTTTTTTTTTCATCCCACCACCAAAGTCAGTAGTAAGAGGGTGTTTACAGCTAGGTAAGTGAAACTAGAAGGGGTATTAGTGAGAAGATGAGCAAGTACGGCACAAGGAGTAATTAGGGATGGCTTATCATCATAATCACCATCATCATCATCGAGACTAACAATTCCCTAAATCCTAGAGGGATCGAGGATCGATTATTATTTTCATTACCACCAAGTCCAACAAACCCCTCCGACTTGAAACAGCTTTTGGTGAGGAAAAAAATCATCTCTTTAAACTAAACTCAGAGTTGACCTCCGACCTCTGGCTTTCAACACGAGGCTTATCTAATAACACTCTCCCTCTCTCTCTATAATGTTCTCCATGTGGATAATAGCTCCTATCCATTTCCAATCTCCCACCGCTTCACTTATCCACTTTCAAATGTTTTGAATCCTTCTTTTTTTCAAAAGAAATTGCATCTCAGTGAGGGAACTAATGGGCCGGATTCTAGATTCAAGATTCTACCATCCTGGTTTTTTTTGCCCCCACAAACTGATGAGGACTCGGCTGCCTCTCTCTCCAATCATTTCGGCTGAGGAATCCAGTCTGGTTTACTAAAACTTGTCGAGTCTTGACTACTTTTTTTTGTTATACGCTCTCGGACTCAGTCATCTCTCTCCTCAGAGTAACACATCCCCACCTGCCTCCAATCATTCATGCAAAAATCGGATAATATTTATGTCTGCATCAGTAGCCACCGATTTACACAAATGTATCCAATCTCCCTCCTCCAAAGGGAAAAAACAATCAATAACCCCTTCTTCTGGAAATACTGACGGACTGACTACAACCTTCATGACAAACCTTCTCTATCCCTTTTCCTCATGTCTTATGCAACTTTGGGAAGTATTTATTAAACACTTTTGAAATGTAGCGAGTTCTCTATTTATCATCCCTCGGCTTCAAACGATCCGTGTGTCATTAACACATTGTTTGGATTTAGAATTTAAGAGTTGGCTATCATGAAAGATGATGTAGAGAAGGATTGATGTGAACAAGGAGTTTAAATCCTATATAGACTCTGGCTGATTGGTCGGTGGATGGTTTCGTTACAATGATTATAATAATAATAATAATAATCATAATAATAATAATAATAATACTGCATTCGAGTGACGGTGGTGATGTTGGTATGGTTGATGATGGTAGGAGATGTAAAAACTAGTCAGAGATTTGAGAACAGGTTCTGCATGGCTTCCATTTAATCTCCATACAAACTACATCTCGCATACATTTCTTATACATAACACATAAAAAAAAGTCAACCTGCCCTTAAGATCTTGGAAGATGTAAAGAGGGGCATCCAGCACTATATAAAATACTGGATGAGATTGAACAGATAAAGGGTCATCCATATTAAACTCTCTCTCCAATCCCTTTGAGTCTTAAGGTCTTAATAGAGCGAGTTAAGTAAAGGAATTAAACATGGAGGCCACCCTCCTGGAATCTCTCTCTCTCTCTTGGCCACTTATCCATCCATACCAGTCGAGTCTGACCTTTTTAATAACCCCGTTTCTTCACTTGTCTCATCATCACAGATTGTAAATACTCGTATATACCAGCTTGGGTAATCCATTTCAAAATCGTGAATAGATTCTCTTAGCCTCTCCAGTCGACTCTTTCAAAAGTCTAGGAGCTAGCTTATTAATTTTTCCATCTCGGAAGTGAGGGGGGCAATAAGTAAGTAAAGTAAAGCACGTTCGTCCATTTAGCTAATGTGCTCTTATTCCCAGCTTTTAGTTCAATACTTAAAGGAAGCCCTTTTTACTTTATGGATTTAATCTCGTCAAGTGAGAAGAACCCGCTACCCGGGAGAGGGGAGAGAAAAATGTCAAATATTCTATCCGCTTATCTTACATCCCTTTTAATTAGTCTCGATGCTGAGAAAAAGTAATTTCCTCTGATATTATAAGGGGCTCATCATAAACCCCTCTTTCTCAGAAATAGCAAAGCCTTTGACACCTAATCCCCTTCATATTAGTAGTGACTAGTACTGACTAGATTAAACACGTATCTTCACCAGCTCAATTCCAATACTAGGGGGCAGTACTGGAGCTTGTGAACGGCCCCTTAGTCAAGGTGAAAATGGTAAGGATCAAGTGAACAAAAATCTCACGTGTACTATTTTATTAGATCGGATAGACGAGAATTGAATTTGGAAAAAGTGGCTGAAGGGAAGTGAGTTGTTTTAAAGTATTTGTCTTAATTTGTGAATTAAAATTCCGCCGAGTCCCCACTGCCAAGGAAGACAAAGTTAATGGGATCAAATATAAGGGGAGATGGGATTCTCATCCCTGAAGCTCGACATTTTATTGCACTTTAAATCCCCCTGCATTTTCTTGTACAATTCATTGGGAATTAAGACGGGGGTGAGGAAGGGACAAGTTTTATTTATTTAAAAAAACTGCACACACATACCCCTGTGCATACAAATGGGACGGAATGACCCAACCCATGATGCCATGGATCGTTCACTTACATAAGACAAACTCCCTATAAGGTCCTACCGACTGCTCCTGAGTCTCTTCTTTTTCAATCAAGTCCCTACGAACAGTCAAATCCAAATTAAAATCCTCCCCTAATTTAGCACCACTTTCTGCCCATCTAATTTTCTTAATCAGAGCTCTTTGCAATTTCAACCAGCTCCAAGGTGATGATGAGCCAAGCTTTCAAGACGAGACTGGAGAGAGAGAACCCATGTGTGGTCCGACCAGTCTGAATTATATATGAGTCTAGAAAATACTTGAGAAGCGTTTCAAGTTGAGTCTGCATGACAAATCCTAACCCTTGATCCCGCATGGATGGACTCAAGCTGGTTCAAAATCGATCAATAATACAAAACTACCCAAACTGATCCATTTCTCCCAAAGAGTTTCCTCTGGATCCATCCACACAGGGTCAGAGGTTACAAGTTGTCACTCATTCCATATTCCAAAAAACTCTTTACATTTTCCATGGGGAAATTATATTACCCCTCCGGGTCGGGCCTACATGAAACACGTTTCCCAGAAGTTGATCCCCAAGCCTCTGCGAGTTTTTTTCAAGCATTTTTTTTTGCACAGTATGGGATTCGTAGTCAATAGGATTTTTTCCTTCTCCTCCTTGTGGGAGGAGGAGATTGCGGAGAGTGAAATATTTTAGCAATTCAAAGAGGAAGGGAAAGGACAGAGATGATGAGATGGACAGGAAGGAATCCATAAGTGAGATAGGAGCAGAGGGGGCACAAAGATGGAATAATATCCGAATAAGACATCCTCACTTCCAATAAAACCGTCTCATATTGATTCAGCACAATTCCATGAAAGAAGCCCCAGGAATCGAAACGACTATCTCTTCCACATAGCCGAACACAAGTACCATCCATCCCCTACGACCCTCAAGTCCACGACGCTTTCCCTCCGGCCCTAGCTCTTGAATTATACTCCCCGGTCGTGATATCCCCAAGAATGGGACGCAGGGCATGGACAGCCCCTTGACTGTGCCCGGTGGACCGAAATCGGTGTGGATGTGAAGGTAAAGTCTCATTAGCCACCTTGGATTCAGCCCACGCACTCCCCAATGCCAATAAAAATAAAGTTGGAGAGGGGCACAAATCAAGACATCATGTTCTTCTCGTATCTCCAATTTTTCAATTAATTTCTCCATTACCGTCCCTGCCTACACTCGGCCAATACTAATCAGGGTCGGGAGAGAGAGGTAATAGCTAATAGCTCCACTGGACTCAAAATCCCATTACACTCTCCACCAACTTCATATTAGCTTGGGAAAGTTTATCGGAAAATAGTTGACCGCACACTCTACAGATCTGGGACACCAATATAGACACTTTTTCTTATGTATCCCCTGCGTCTTTAATAAGTTGGTGGAATTCCCAGAGCCACTTGCAGCCCTTGTGTATTAGTATTAGTCGGCTGCTAAATACCTGGGCTAGTGGCAATAAAATATATATAGAGCAATAAATTGGAGGTGGATGGAAACCTGATATGCAAGACAATTAGCTGAGGGAGAGCGAGGCTCGCATATATTTATATACCGAGTTGGGTACGAACCGCTTTTTGGTCCTGTGGGTTTCTGACTTCTGGTTTCGTAGCGGTGTGTGTGGTAGCTCTCTCGACCTGGCTATTGAATTACGGGAAATGTAAATTACGAGATTAATTATTCTCTGCATTTATAATTAGCTAAATTATTACCGCTTATTTTCATTCATAATAAATTCGAGTTGGGCCACATCATTAACTTGTGTTGAGCATTCAAATTTTTTTGGGATGAGCAATCACTGAGGATGGGCAATCACTGACGAGATTCTTCCTTACAGATTCAACTTGAGCAAATAAACGCTGAAAAAAATATCCAAACCCTTATCTGGCCCCAGTCTTTAAAAAGAGTGTACAAAAAGCTGCTAATGGATTCTTGATGATCGTCCCAGTTTTAACAAGATCATCTCTCACTCTTAACATAATATTGTCCCCTTGACATTACCAGCCAACTTATAACAGCCACCACTGACATTACTGACATCCTGCAATTCCCAGCTCCTCTTCTTATTCAATTAGAAATACGATAGCTGTAGGAATCTCAGTTTAAAAACTACCAAGATGAATGAAAAGGCTTACGCTCTCAACCAAGTCCAAGTCCAAAGTTGAAGAGTGTGTTTGTAGCATCCCATGACGATAAACACTCGAAAATGCTCCTCACCTCGTGCGTACCTCGCTGACTCGAGACTCGAGAGTCAAACGTGAGTAGCCGGAGCGAATTAAAAAGTTTATTGATATTTGAGCAAGGAAGGACGCGGAGGGTTTGTGCGGAGATCTTTATGGAGTTGATAGAGTCAAGAGTCAAGCCCCCACTACAACAACTCGAAAAGGCAGACAGAGGAAGACAAGTCAAAATTTGAATTACAAATCCAACACGGTCATAAAACCCCTTTGCTATATATCCCACACCTCGAGAAGACGAGAGGGTCATAAATTATTCCCCGTTCACCAACATCCACCACCACCACCAGATCTAATAGCCACAACTCCACAACAACAAGCTTCTCTTCCAACAACTACAATTCATATAAACTATTTAATAGCAACTTACAACTTACAACACACAAACGCATCTCATACGCAACTAGAGAGACATGAAATCCTCTAGAGATGACAAGCCCAGTTGCCACTGCCAGCTACTACCAACAGATATAAGGGCACTGTATCCTAACATCCAAATTCCAAAGCTCGGAAGAAGAAAAATTACCGAGCAGAATCAATTCCAAGGAAAGGAATAAGAGTAATTTAAAAACACAAGATTAACTACAACTTTGCTCTAATTCGCATAGCAAAAAAAATCTATAAATTATACATCAATTGAATAAATGATGGGAACTCAATAAGGACCACATACTGCTCTGGGAATTCCTTGGATCTAAAAGATGTGGCCAGAGAGAGAGCCTATACAGTGACTGCCACGGGCCTTGTGCCAAGTCCCTTCTAGAGTGATGGCATAAAAATCTGTGAATTGAAATCAATAGGTTGAAGGTCTTTGGATTCTTGAGCATCTCTCTTACATAAGACTGACTAAGACATAGAGAGGAAAGTGGTGTGGACTATAATAGAAGAATCTCTCAGAGAAGGAAAAGGGTTGGAGAACAAAGTGTATATAATCCTCAAGTCGTCAGGCTACTGTGGATTGCTGTAATTTGAGGTAATTATCTCTAGACTTGGTGGAATAAACTGGATTGGGAGTCTCTCTTGGCTGATTGACGGATATTTACTTGATTACCATTCAGTCACAATGGAAACATTTACTTGGAGAGAACAAATCCCTTGTACACGAACGAACAACAAGGGCCAACATGCAATCCAACCTTCCTCTACCCCTCCCTACACCTTTCCAGTACACCTACGGAGACGGACATGCAATTCTCAGCTCCACAAAACTCAAAAGTTGGCAAGTGAGATTCCTTCCCAACTTCATCTCTCCTCTGATTACAAGAATTTTCGGACCAATTTGCCCCCGAATAAAATAGACTGATTAGACGTCTAGCTCTCTCTCTCATCTCCTCCTCCTATGCCTATTAGCAACAGGACAAACTCGGATTTCGAAATCACCGTCCTCTACTCCACTACCCAGACCAAGTAGCGTACCTAGGCTCTTAAGGGGGAATAAGCAGACAGGTGTGCCATGTCCCCCTATTTATTATCCTCTTTTTATTACAACCTCTAATATACACAGAACAGGACAAGAAAAAATCCATAAGATTTTATCCCTGGTTCAGGTTCGAGTCCATCGTTTAGGGTGCATCATCATCATAAATATGTGGAGAGAAGCCTATAGAGGGTCCCTTGAACATGATAGGAAAAGTTAGATGGGGTCGTCTCTCTCTCTTCTACCAGATCCTTGTCCCTGATTAGGGAGAGGAGAGAGGAAGGAGATTAAGCTCAAGAACTACTCACTGACCACCGAAACTCGTTTCTTCTGGGTGGAATGTCACAGACTGGGACTAATAATCCTACACATTCCATCCAATCCACTATGGATTTACCATCTTGGCATCCTCCGCATCAATACCCGGGCATCTCCTCCCGCCAATTCCGCGCTCCTCTCTCTCTAAGCACCCTAAGAGTCTTCTCCGAAGGATGGAAAAGAACATGGCTTGACATGACCAACATCCCCACTAATGACACACCCTTAGTTATAATTTACTTGCTTTGTGGGCTTGTTGTTGTGGGGAGAGGCGGTGGTGGGGGCATAAATTCATTTTTATTACCAGCCCAGACCAATAATTCGGACTGGAATCACAATATTCATATTGTATGCAGAGTAACGGGCTCTGCAGCTCTGGAGGCAATATGTGAGCAAGTCACCATAAATACAGCACAACCTCTCTACACTGACGCTCCTCTTGTAAGCGTGTCCAGAATAGTAATTTGGATAGCTGGTCACAGGGGCTCTTTATGAGGAGGTTGGACTGAATAAAATAATCTGAGATTGTAGGGGAAAGAGAGTGAAAGTTTTATGAGTGGCAGAATGTATTTGTAGATTTAGAGGAAAGTGATGATGTCCCTCTTATCTGATCTCGTAGGATGAGGAGGACCACAAGTGGCAATTCCATGTCAAGTTCAGCTCAGCGATGACCATATCGGATAGAGGATTCCTATCTATTTGCATAATAAGTGCAGTCCACTACAATCTCATAACATTTCCCACTCACTCCTCCTAGCCTGCAGTGTACACACAATCACGACTGACCTCAATGGATTACTTACCCATCTCCGGACTATCAAACGACCCTCCAACCCATTTCCCAATTCCGAACAGGCTCTAACAAATAACATTACATTGATGTCTTGGCCGGAATTGAACCATTTTTATCCATCTCAACCCAGCCCTCACTTTAAGGCACTCATAAAGGAGACGGAAGCAAAGAATTACAGGGTGGGTCAACAACCCGGGGGTTTGTTTATTTTTATTCAAATAAGGACAATAGGGGTCCGGAGGGTCAGAGTCTCTGAGAATAAGACCAGAGTGGTCTCTTGGCTTTTCACTACTTTCCAGACATTTGTTTGGAATGGCAGGAGAGAAAATAGGTTGACTGGCCTCAGCCAGTGGCCTCTAAGAAATCCTTGTAATTAATTCTGAGAGATTGTGATGTAAATGGGATTGGAAGTGTGTCGGATGGAGAGGAGTCATAAGTCAGAGTGGATTTCCATTCGATTGTTGTTGGAGACTCTAAAATAGAGAAGGAAAGTGGGTGAAGAAGGAGTTGTCAACTGATCCGTGAATCCTTTGTCCTCGTAATTCTCAAGGGACCCTGAGTGGCTCTCCTCTAATAAAATATGCTACAAATTAATCAACCTCTTCCCTTCATTGAGGGCTCCCAGGGCTAAAGTCCCTATGTTAAAGCCTCTTCAAAGAACAGAGAGCAGCAGGGACGAGTTCTTTTTCCCCTTCCTTGTTGGGAGCTGAGAAGACGTGGTAGTAAATGAGGTATGAGTTGATCAACTAATGAATTATTAGTTCAGACCTTTCAGATGGAGTTTACGGGCATAAATCCATCAAGAGAGAGAGCAGAGAACCCGGGTGAAATGAAGGGAAATAAATTGGAGACTCAAAAATCCGGGAGTCACGTCACATCATTCCACCATTTATGCCTCTTTGTCTTATTAGCCGGAGAGTTTTGCAAGTTGGAGAGCGGAGCTGGAGCTGGAAGTAAGTATAGCCGATGCTGGAGCCGGGTCGTCCAGAGCCCTTAATATCATTAGACGGGAGATAGCGGAGCGTAATTTGGAGAGGAATTAATGGGAACATGGCCACTCCGAGCTCCTTATGGCCCAATGAACATGGCACTACTACTCAGTGACCAACTTCCGACCCTTACCACCACCGACAACTCTAAACCTATACACACTCATTTATTTATTCCCTAATGCCAGCCAAATGCCATTTACTCATAGTGTCCAACCACTGTGGACCAAGAACACACATTCCACAAAAGAGATGCACTTCCCAATATTGATTTCCTTTCAATCCTTTTTCTTAGGATTTTTCACTTTTCTCCCGAGCTCCATAACCCGGGAGTGCTCTGTACCCGGGTATCAATATCAATACTCCGGTATATCCTCAACCTTTCTTCTAACCTTTTGGCATGCCATGGAGCAATAGGGATTTTTTTTCTCTCCCTGTTTTAATGTCAATATGGATCACAAGCTCTCTGGGATGTGTGTACACCATGTTCCTCATTTCAAATTCATACTCTTTCAGTACACCCACTTGCAAATTCTTTCCGAGTACAATCAAACCCAACTGTTTTGCCAAATCATTGCATTCTCAAATTTAACTGGGTATTGTGTTCTCTCAATGTTCTCTAAAAAAACAGACCCAGCCAACCCACTCTATCAACTACCAACTACCAAGTCAAGAGTTTGAAAGACAAGTCCAGCCTGAGCTTCGGTCAGAAGTTTTCTGTAATTATCTCTCTGTATGGAAGATACATGTACCTTGTTTGAACAATATGATGGAAGAGCCGAAGGGGCTTCAAGGGCCTCTCTTTTTTCTAAGAGCTGACCAAAGGTGGGTAGATGGAGGGGTTGGTTTAATATCTGATGAGTGGTCAACCCTATTTGTAGCTCCTGGCTTTTGGGAAATCCCCTTTTGTGTTCCTGGAGAGTTTGGGTTAGCTCGGATGATACAATTTAATGATATATCTATGCGGAGTAGTGTATGGGGATATAAATAATGACAATGCCCGGAGAGTAAACAAACCCTTGGATGAGAGCCTTGTTTTACATCCATTATGATTATTACACACATTACTTGGTCTATTATTAGGCCCTGCTATGATGATATGTAAGGGGGAAAGGGAGGCTTCTTCAAGAGCTTCCAGCATGGCTAGAATGGGTTAATAAAGGTAACTCGGAGGTGCCCGGAGGGGCTCAAACACAGAGTAAGTCTCATTAACGGTCTCTAATGAGAAGTCATTGTCATTCTCCCGGTCCCGGATGGAATGCAAATAGTTGTGACACTTTCTTACTTGGAATGTTAGAGTGAGATGAGACCCTCTTCTGTGTTATGACAATTGTCTAGCCAAGTTACGAGGAAGAATTAGAGACGAGGATTGACTAGGGGTTGTCATTATGTCGGGGGCTTCGGAAATGCCCATTTCCTCTTTGAATCAATCATGAAACTCAATATTAAGGATGGAGGAAGAATTCAATGTTTTGGGCATTTGTTCTGGAATCAATTTATGCTGCTCTTTCAATTTACTCGGCTTTTCTAACAATGCCCCGAGGAGGGAGTCTTGAAAAATATTTTAAACGTTTCATTATAAAAAGGGTAGACTGTATTTTATAACACACGGGGCATTCACAGATTCAGCTACTTTAAGGATTTAAAATAACCCATCGTCCTATCGTATAAAAATAGCTTAGGAAGCTAAGGTATTTTTATACAATTAAGGATTGTGGCATTTCGTACACAATGTACTTACTCACTAGACATGATATTAAAAGGATGACACCTACTAAAGGGGCCGTTCATAGATTTTGTACAGACTGATAAAATGATTTAGAAAATAATTGAAATCTCTAGCTACTCTAAAAAATTCAGATGTAATCGATTTCATATGTAAACCAAGTCAGATGGACATATGAGCCATTACCTCACAAAAGTGAAAAGAGATCCCTACAAATAACCCAAGGAATGATTGAAAACCGCCCCCAAAATTTGATCTCATTTCCCTTGAAAAATCTCCAATTTTTTCACCTTTTTGCAAAAGTCAAGAGTTATGTAACCCAGCTGTAAAAAATTGGAGTAATGTGATACGCAAATTCAGCACACAAGATAAATATTACGGAACCCCTTCTCAATCCTTAATTAGTTTACCAAAAGTCCCCAGCTATCCTCATCTCCCTATATCTATAGAATTATTATAAATGTACTATTGCCACAGGACAAATGAATTTGAATACACACTACCAAGTACTCTAAGGGCTCCACTTTCTAATACAGACAGAACGTGAAAAGGCCTGAGGAGATTGAGAATATTTACAATCTGAATTATTAAAGGACAAGAGCTGGGTGCAATCATTGTAATTGATATTGGCCTTTGATTCACTTGAGAGTCAACTCCTCTCAGAAATTTCAAGTGAGAAATGTGTCAACTGCAACTCACCTCTCTCGGAAGGAAGCAATCCCCGGGGTGGAAACGGCTTGGCCAATACCCGCCAGCCCGATACACCACACCCAAGCGAGACAACAATGGAAATAAATGTCACTCTCTCCTGTTTTACACAAAGTTATCTGAGCCCAGTAGTGATAGAAAAAATACAATAAATGAAAAGTGACGGGGGTGTCCAAGGGGGATATCCACATGTGGTGGTGGGAACACCTCTTTTCACACAAATTCACAAGGAAAAAAAATCACACCATTTACATAAGAAAGCCTCCGGAGTTCCGGCAGTTCTACCCGGCCTTGTAATAGTTCAACAGAGGGCAAATTCTTCAAAAGAAATTCATAACACTTTCTAGTTTATAGGTCAGGGGTTAGTAGCAGTGGGATCATTCTTTCATCTAGGAAATGTCAGGAATCAGAGGGGGACGCTGGGATTGTCAACTACAAAGTCACCACCACCACAAAAATCAAAAATCAAACTACTTTCATTTTTCATGAACAACCGACCTCAGTACTTGCCCAGATGGCTCGTTTATTAACTTCCTTTAATTCAATCCCACTCCTAATAGCCAATATAATATACTCCCCCTGGAAATAATCCCCGTGGAAAAAAAGGTGACTCACTTTCACTGACCCTGGCCATAAAAGTCATTTCTAAACCAAACAAATTGTATACAAACAGTTGGACTAGGATGACATGATATCCTCCTGGTGTGTCTGGTTGTATCAGAGAGTGGAGCTAAATTCTCGGTAGTCGGTCCCCGTTTGAAGAGTAATTATCTGCGTAGACTTAGTCATGTCTGAGAAAATGATAAGGGAGAGGAGGTAAGGGTAGTCCATGGTCATGTTCTACAAGTTATGATAAGAGACTATAAAGAGAGAGAGAGGGAATAAATTATCTTGTAAGTTTTCGGTATAGTCTGAGAGAGAGAGTCCAATCTGTTTACTCAAATCTCTTGAAAATCCTCATCAACAATTGTGAGAGGAATGTGTTGGTATATTAAACATGATATTATAAATAGAACAAGGAACTACCAACTCAAGAGAGAGCCCCTAATTCCTCTTTATGAAGGTGGAAGAGAGGGTAATTTATATTATTAGTCTAGCATTATCATTTGCAGAGAAAGAGAAAGAGAGACTTACCAGCTTGTCCTGACTCTGGAGAGCTATATAGGTCTTGTCTGTAGTTAGTTCAACTACAAGATTCTCCTACCCGCTTCTCCCGTTTCCTTTAAAAACATCCGGAGATCTGCAGATGTGAGATGAGACTTGGGTGACTTTCCAGCTCCTCCAGAAAATAAAACAAGAGCACTTTTCCCCTTTACAAAAGATGGGTTTGAAAATAAAAGAGAGAGATTTTAGATATCTTGTTCCCCCTACACTAAACACGAGGAGAGGAAAACTCTTGATTTTCTCACTTCTCTCCAGTCACCAGTTTTCTCTTTTTTAGCGCGGGTGAAAACTGCGAAAATTTTCACACGAAAATCAGCCAAAATCCCCTAAAACTGAATGTGAGTATTTGGCTCTGTCCCTGTGTCCAACGGTGGAACGTGTCCTTGAGAAAGGTATCCTCCACACAACTCACACTAATTACCACTTTCTCCACAATTAAGAGTTTAAGAGATGTTTCCCACGGGGGCAGAGGGGGCTATGAATCATTCTCTCTCCATCATCCTATCGTGGAAATCCTCACTTTATTCCATACACACTAGTTACTCTACTACACACTTTTCCTCACAATTCTCCACAACTTTGGCTCACCTCTAATGTATCCAAGTCTCCTTAGGAAAAGTTACCAAGGTGTAGACACTAAAATAACACGTTCTTATAGGAAATATAAAATCTGTGCACTTTTACAATTACCCCCACGACTTCCTGAGACTTGTCACACTTTTTTAACTCCAGTTTTATCCAGTCTAACTTTCCCCTCGTGTCTATCTCTTCTCTTTTAAAAACAGAGAAAATCCTCTCGGCCAACTCCACAAATATTTTCTCCAAATATTTGTTACTTTCTAAATTCCTACCAAGGTGATATGTCGTCCAGTGTTACTTGACAGTTCCAGTTTGTCCAGTAGTTGATTCTCCGCCGGTTTTACTATGGGTCGAGTGTTGATTGAGAGTGTCCGGGAGTGACGTTCAATCGCTGAGAGTCGACTGAGGAATGAGGCTCAGAGTTGAACTCCTGACGCACTCCCCCTTGAGTATACCACCCAATTCCCCAGCCTTGTAGTAGTGGAGTTTGGTGCGCATCTCTCTCGTACCACAAACCAGAGGAGATCTCCACACTTTTTTTCCCAAACGGACCTTGTGAAATACAAGTGAGTTCCAACTTAGTTAGACCCAACACGTCCCGCAAGCAACTTCTTAAAGCAAGGCAGTAGGAACTAACGGGTAGGCAGAGGTAGGACGAGGATCGTCGAGTAAGTTGTAGCTGCTGAGCCCGTGGTGGCAACCTTTTTACTCGCATTTTTACTCTAGGCATTAGAGAGCCTTTTAAATATTTGTTTGTTCTACCCGGCTAGGCTTTTTTAAGGGGCTGGTAGGCTGGGACTTGATGGCTTTTAGCAAGGCGGATATTCCTAACCCAACTTGAGTCTGTATATAATGACTCAACAATTGACACAGCCTCGATCGAATTTATAAGGATGAATGAAGATATATGGATGACCCGGAGGTCCTTGAGGGCTATCTTGAATAAAATGCGTGGGTAAACAGGGAAATGGTAGAGCGGAAATTTCTCAATCGGACTTTCCGGAGTGAGGAAGGCTTGGAGGGTTTTGTGTAGATAGTCCCTTTGATTTCCTACTCTACTAATTCTTGTTTCAAAACACTCCAAAACCAACTTGTATACTCGAGTAGAGAGATTAGACCCACGCGGGGTCAGAGTGACGGATTATTTTTAGTACCTTGGTTATTTTTATGCAATTGAGATGGTATGCTTTTAACATTTTTTTATTGCCTCTTTATCCCTGCACTTAAGACAGATGGAATAATAACGACTTCATAATAATTATGTATCAATAATAATTTAAATAGAGGCGACGGGGGATGTCGCCAATCAATCGATCTTGTTTGTTTTAATTGACACGGCTTTTCTATTGGTTGTTTCTGAGAGTTATGATTGTATTTCGTAGTCTAAACAATGGAGCACTTTCCAAAGAATTGCAGAGTGCCAGAATATGAAATCTAATCCCCAGAACGCTTGGTTCGTGCTATTTGGCTTCTGCACTTGAGCTATGTCCATTTAAGTCCAGCATGTTTCTATGCACTATATAATGAGTGTCAATTACCTAGGACTAGACTCGAGACTGGACATCCGATCTTGGAGATGGAGGTGTGGGTGGGTCTAGGGCCTCTCTGTAATCTTAATAAGCCCAACCTAATAGTTAATTGAATGATAACTTAATAAACTCAATTGTAGAGATGGAGATTCTTTTGGAAGATGCAATTGTGAAAAACTAAATCACTTCATTTCCCTTATACATTCTCAACCTGCCTCTACTTACTGGAGATGTAAACGCCTTGACTTATTTGCATAAACTCTTATTAGGATTCAACTACACTCTCCACCAGCTCTGCGTTTACTTACCAGCTCTTTATAAACTTAGCAACTTAGCATACAGGTTGAGTAACTTGGTAAACTACGTGAGTCAACATTATATCCTCCACAATGGTCTAGTAGGTTCCGCTTACTAACGTTTTTTTGACACTAAAATCCCCCCGTAGTCACATTTACCTGGGATTGAGTTTAAAATTGCCAAGGAAAAAATGCTCTGGAAATCTTATAGAGAGAGACGGAAGAAGGAATAACCCGTGCGGGTCTCCTAATAACTCTTGCAGTTATGATAATAATAATATGTCTTTGCTCTTTAGGAATTATTCTGAAATAAGTTTTGATACACAGGTGAGTTAATTAGGAGCTTGTTTGGTCCTCATCCAATTAGAATATAATGTTCAAGAATGTATGCATACGAATCCAAGGATCGGGTGAGATTAAGTTTTCAAGTTTGAGTAGATGATGAGGATTTTGTTCAAGTGTTCAAGTTTTCTCTCCTCAGAGTTTCCACAGAAAAGGACGCCCTTTGTGGTTTTGAGTTTTGATCCAATTGCAACGGATTGAGACATCACGGACGGCTCTCTCTCTAATTAAACGTGTCTTGGTCCGTTCTGTTGCCAATTGGGGCTTATTAGACCTCCACTCCTTCCCTTCAAGCCATTTTACCTGAATTATTATCTCATCCACCTCAATTTATATGAGAGCAAGGAATCTTACCCGGAAGGACAGAGAGGAGGTCAAGTTCACTATTGGATTTTTACTCTTTAATTCCTTGGTTACCCTGGGTGGTAGTCCAATCTCCCAATCCTCGTGCACTAACCACATTGCATTGGAAGATTCAACTTGATTTATAATAAGGGGATTTCTAGAGGTAGATGATAGGTTTTTGATGAGATACTGAGCTCCAATTATTGATATCTGGGATCAATCAATAAGAGGAGGATCGGTGATGCTGGGTTTTTTAATTGACACGTGGGCTACATATATCACACCCTCATCATATCGTTGCGACTGGTGGAAAATAATCATGAATCTAATGCTTCAGAAATGACGACTGGGAGCCAATTAAATTTACATGTGACATTTGTAACTAGGGATATGAAGAGGTCAGTCGGCTAGTGTGTATGGGATCTGTATGACCTATAAATATACATATGTGTGTAAGGGATGCGGGTCAGTGGAGGTTAGTTTTTACATGAAACTGTGAAGATTTTGTTCTTGTCGTTGAAAGATAATTAATTTCCTCGAGTTGGTGACAGGGGTTAGATATCCTGGACATCTGCTCACTCTTGTTTGACCATCTTCTCGAGTTTGGAATCTGAGAAGCTTAAAACGAGATAAGAATATATCTACTACTTTCAAGTCCAACTATAAATGACCCGTTCCTTACAGTTGAAAAAAATTGTGTTGTTGTCGTGTTATTTTATATTGGTAACCGAAGAACAGACAGACAAAATCTGGTCATATAAGCCCAAAAAGGAAAGTAAAAGACTGTATTATATATTTTGTATAAGACTATAAGACAATGGAGACAATGTTTGCTAAGGATTTAGAATTGTAACTCAGATTTTTACGAGATGATCTTTTGTTTCAATCGAAACCGAAATGCAGCCCTGTTGGCCACGAAATGCCTCCATTATAATTGGATGTTGACATCATGTTCACAGCATTTCATATCTTATCCTCTATCCCATAATCTAAATAATTTAAACATGGACAGTGTATAGATTTTTTATCCTCCAAAGTAATCATTATGTTATATCCCTGGTCGATGATAATCACATACTGTGATTATACTAAGTGATTCCCCTCATAGCTAACAAGAAGAATAAGAATACAGTAGAGTCCATACAGTTAAGAAGCTGAGACAGATTATAATATGGAATAGATCCTTATATAAAGTATAAATCATACACTACAAGATTGAGAGTGATGCATTTCTATTTGCCATAAAAGGGAAATTGATTCCCTCGAATTTATTTGACGAGAAATACTGGTTTTCTAAATATTACGTAATTATATTCCAGATTCTAAGTTGAATTGATCAAAAGTTTTTTTTTTGCTTTATTAATGTTGATACACCACTCTCCCCTGCAAGTCGTTTATCAACATGAGAAGAAATGTATAGAATGAAAAATTTGAAGGTGGAAAAATTAGTAACAGAGTCGTCGGAACTTAATATGGCCCTTTTGTGGGTAATATGTCAACGTCCAGTGAGGACAATTCGTCCATTCCAAAATTATTTGCTGTTTTTTAATGTAAATCCGTAATTAATTTGCATAATTGGCTAAAAGGGTCCGTCCGTCCGGTGCGGTAGGCTTCTACTCCTCCAATCTTTCTAAACTGCCGGAATTGAACGATTTTAAAAGTGAACAGTTCAAATGACTCCCACTACCTGAAAGCTATTTCGTATCAAGAAGACGATTCGACATTGAACTTCAAAAACGGTCCAAAAATGGAATTCATTTAATAATTTAAATTGACTTTAAAGGCTTTGCATAAGGTATAAAGATAATTTAGCTCGATCCAGGCCTGAGCTTTACTAGTTAACAAATTGTAAACATACATAATTGGCTTAAATGTTAATCCGTCCAACTTTTAATCCCTAAAATGGTTCCCAAAAATAACAATACATTTGACATTTGATTTCAGAAACGTTCCAAAGGTAAAACAAAAAAGTTTAAATTAAAATAATCTAAATTCCATGTACTTCCAAAAATACAATTCTGTTCTAATATTTCGGCCTGATTCGGGCCCGTGATTTACCAATGTTTCCTATAAAGTATGACCGACTCTGATGCTATTGTTTAACTATTAAATAACTTTTTAAAAAAAAAGCTAATTCATTTCTAAACTCTTGTTGGTAAAGTATGATTTGTCTGATTAAAACTGAAGTAAACCATCACCTCGTAAACCACGAACCAATGCAAAGAATAAGAAACCGAGTGTAGATTCAACTCTGAGATAAATATCATCACGAATTTCCCATTATATTATTATTATTTAATCTCTAGCACTCACTCTTCTCTTTACCATTTCAAATTATCTCTCTCTCTCAAGCTATTCATATTACTCACAGCAACTCTTTCAAAGTTCCAATACACAGAGTCAAGTGGTGAAGGATTTTGCAAATCTCATTTCAATTACGGGAGAGAGTAAAGCTCTTATACATGTTGTGTATTATAATCACAATCTGGTTAGTCAACATTCAACATGCTCTTTCCAAATTACAACTCAAATAAGCCATCCAAAGTGTGCCTAGCCCGATCCCAGAGTCCCACTCTTCTACAATGACCTCAAAGCCCCCTTTTACAGCCATTAGCTCTTATTATGACCCTCTGTAATGTCCTTTATTTTTATTGTTCCGAGTTATAGCAAATTAACGTTGGTAATGTACCCACGGGGCTTTGGTGTGTGGGGATGGAGCTGTATTTCATTTTGAAAGCCTTTGCAAAATTACTCTGTCGATTTAGAGATTAAATCCCCTACTTTTGACCGTGCTAAAATATCCCAGTGTGTTCAGATTAAAAGTGGAGAAAGAGTTATGCACAAGTTAGTACATGAGTCAGCACTCTCACATCCGCCGCATCCTTTATATAGTCCCTTGACTATGGACTATTCGTTTTTTAAAACCTCCATTTGATATTTGAGGCCCTTGGTAGCCACTGATAAGGACAAGTTGTACAAGTTGTAATAGTCAGAGATTACGAAGGGGATGACGTGTCAATGGTCATCCAAGAAGTTATGAGCTACAGTTTATGCTCCGCCCCTTAAAACTGGTAAATGAGTTTCTGAAAAGAGATTCCAAGGAGCATGAATTCCTTTTGTTGAGAGTTACTTGGGTATTTATCTATCAATCTTTTTTATGATTAATCGTGATTTGATTACAAGCCATTAGGAAAGTGAGAGTTTTGTTAAATATCTTATTATTTTATATTACTGTTAAATCCTTATTCACTTCCTTAATCGATTATCCAGTTGTGGTTTACTTTATTTTACACAGTCGTGAATATCATTAAATAGTATGTATTAAATAACAGCATGTGAGATGCTCTCTTGAAACTAGTAAGTGTGGCCAAGATAAGGAAGAGTTGTTCTCAAAGAGCTGATAAAAAGGAAGTTGAATAAATAAAATATGGGTTGACAGAGCTGACATTTGAGAAGGCTTCTTCTGTCAACTTCTTTGGCTTCTTTGATGCAACTGTAGGTTGTGGTTAAGGGGTCTCTGTCCTTGTCTGTACGTATAAATTCCATCTTACCTATTTATTTTCAAAACACTTTAGTCAGCGACTTCTACTGTCAACTAGATCCAAAGGGAGGATAAGATAGACTTAGATGCACTCAGCAGCCAGAGATACCCCTTAAAGTCTCAGATGTTATATTATAATATTTGGAATTGAAAATTATACTGTATTATAGGATTTGGGATACAAAAATTTCAAATTATTATCAAAGTATCTCGATTAGTTGACGTTCACGAGACGATCCGAGCACGGCATTTGTATTGCAGTTTTAATATAATTTAACTCTCTCGCAAAACTTAACTGTCACGTGAGCTTGAAACATAATCGCTCCGAGTCATAATGAGATGCGATTTTTGAAATCGTACTTTTAATTTTTAATTTTGAAACCAAATCAGGAGTTGACTTTTAGCATATTCTCTAAAAAATTATATAAAAGCTTGGATTTCATATCCCAATATGGAAATGGCAAGAGCTTTGCCTTGTTCCTCTTAAACACAAGGATATAGTTTACTGTTGGGTGACCCAAGAAAATTATGACAGCTCTTGAGGGTCATTTAAAAAGAGTAGATGAGAAAATCCTTGTCCATTGTCACCCCGGACAGTAGAGTGGAATTTGCAATAACTCACATCCCCTGGTAATAAATGTGAATTAAAGTTGACCAGACGACTCCCTACCGTCCTTTACAGCATTTACAACCAAGTGGAATCTCTCTTGATCTTCTTCATTAAAATTCATCTCCGAGCTTCCTCAACAATACACTCTTTTTCTATACAAATTCCCAAACAACTCTGAGCAACTTGCAAATTTACGGAATCTTGGCATTTTTTTTACTAACTACATATCAACTATTAAAAGCGACAAAAAGCAACGAAATACGTAGATAAGATTACAAAAGAGCTTGTCCCAACTAAGGGGTTGTACGTAAATTAGGAAAGGAAAGGGGGTAGGTGTCTTAGGTTAGGTTACGCTGCGATACGTAATGTACGAGCAACCCTTAAGGTTAGAGTTAGTCTGTTACCTTGCCTAGGGCGTGTAAAAAATACAGTAGACTATGAAACACATAGAGGACTATTGATATCTTGAGTATTAATGTCCAAAGTTATGTCAGTAGATTAGAGAGAGGAAGAATGAAGTGTTTTCCAAAGTGCCCGTCCGAGGGTCCCGACCTCCCCTCCGTGTGAATTTGCTGTAGTGGGAGAAGGGATAGGAGCCCTTAGGGTGGAGATCGGTTCGTAAGAGATGAGATATGGGATAAAATAAATAGTGAGGTGTCTTTGCTGGTGTCGTTGGTGAGAACGTGAGAGTGAGGGGATGTAAAGGCCATTACAATGTGGAATAGCTCTGGTCAATTGTAATAAAAGTGAGATTCCAAGTAAATAAATCTTCAATTTAAGTATCTGGCGGATCTTAAATTATTTTTGCAAGGACTCAACTCCCATTCGGGGACAATGGGCCTTCTACAGATTAAAGGACATAACCTCTTCAACAGCTGCAATTCAAACTCAATAGCCAGAAAACGATTGAACAAGTCAACTAACTCTACATTACTTACAAAACTAGTAGACATAATACACGCAATGGATTGCCGTTGCCTACTCTTTTTTTTTATCTTAGGGAAAGCTCACAAACTTTTAGCTCCAGTGTTAGATCAAGCAAGCCAAGCCACCACCGGCCTTGTGATAATGTTAGCTGTGTAACTTATAGTACGAGTACTAGGGCCACTAGGGGTGTACAACTTGGTCTCACGCTGGCACTTTCATGAGCCTTTCGCAAATTCAACAAATGACAGAAATGTACAATTTCAGGAAAAAAACTGAGAGCACGATCTTTGGGTCTGTCCATGGAGCATGGATCCATAAAGAAGAAGAAGGGTTTAAGCATGTTCTTAATTTTTAATATTCAAATAAGGGATAGTGAGTTAAATGTTTATTGACGGTACTCGTTAGCAATCACATTCAAGGGACGTCTGACCCTTTATGAGTTAGGAGACAATTAGAATCCATTGGCACGAATTTCTGTGGCTAAATTAGCAACACTGATTGCCAATAGCTTAAATGCAAACTTTAAAGTCTCCTTGGCTATAAAATGTAAACTTTTGTAGTATAATCTTAGAGGAGTGTGGTACTGCAGAAATATGCAAAAGATTCTTAGTTACTGCACAACGATTAAGAGAAGGGATTATTTTACGAAATAGAATAGTTTATGGACCACCCCGTATGAGAGTTATGACTAGAAACACAGCAGGGATGTATCTCAGATGGTAAAAAAATCTGTGTAATGAATCTTATGGATTAAAGAGACCGAAGAAGTCAATTAGGATGTTCACAATGTGAAATCAATAAGGCGAAAAAATCTTGGAAATAATTCACTTAACAAAGACCAGTGGACGAGTTGTTTTTGTAAAAATTTATTTAAATAACTTTAATAAAGACATCAACCAGCGGCACTTTGAAAGGCCGTGGTGGTCAAACCCCTCTACACAGTCCCTCCATCTTATCCTCATATAAGAACCAGGTCAAGCATATCGAGATTGAACTGTACCCTACAAGACCAAGTGAACTCTTGAGTCTCGAGTCTCAAATCTGGCCTGCCAACGCCAACCTCTTATGAAATTGAAATTTACGACATGTTTCATTTATAGCCCAACAGGGTCTGGTGCAATTAAACCACATTTGCTCAGGTATAAATGGACAACTCAACTGTGTAATAACTTGAGGGAATTACTTTTTTAAAAAAACAAATCGCCCTCTAGCTCAATTCCTATTTCTTATCTTTCAGTTAGAGAAGGCTCAGTAGGGAATTGATATCAATTTGGAGGGGCAGCTGACCCCCTCCATCCCAACCAAATCCCTCATGTCTTGTCCTACAAATAAAAAGATAAAAAGATGTATGAAAAAATGTTGAGAGTGATTTTGCATTGTTTGAACCCGAAAGGGTGGGGGGTGCAGTAATCCCCCATAATGGAAAAGAAACTCTTGAAAACTCAATTTTCCAGTTAAGTCTATTGTAGAGGGCTAAGTCCCCTCTGTCATCATGGAAGAGGGCTTTGATGGTTCGTTACTCACATTTGTGGCCAACAGGGTGTCATGTCATGATGGACTCTGTAATCCGTCTCCCTTGGGAACTCATCGAATAATTCACTAGGAGGCCCAGCTCGCCTAATATTATTCCCCCCCCCCTTTATCTGTATCTTTCTATATAATTAAAATTTAAACCCCCTTAGCCACACTTCCTTTCTATTTACACTCAGAGTATAAATGCACACACTTGAGGTGGGGGAATGGATTCAAAATTATATTTGAATATTCTGTTTACTCACACTGCACTGTGCAAGCTCTACAGAGGCTTAGGCTTGAATTTACATCACTAAGACGAATAATAGGATTTTAAAATCCTCACACCTCTGCATTTCACATTTTTACTAGAGATTCCAATTCCTTTTCAATCTTTGCTACTAAATTGGAAAGGGTAGGACTTTGTAATAGCCTCTCTGCCTGATAGCTTCTTACGCTGATCAATACATATGCAGGTCTATACTAACATGTAATAATAGGTCGTTGCAACCAAATTAAGGTATGCAGATGTCATTTAAATTTAAAAGTATTTGGTAGAGGTCAAGTGGAAGCTACCTTGACCTGAGCCCGAGTTAATCTCTCTCAGTCTTCGGTCGTAACGCCCACTATTTCAATCTACACGGGTTGATATCTACAATCCTCATCCGTGTATTTAGATACTTATTCCATCAACACGTTGGTCGTTGACCCTAGGTCAGAGGCTATAATGGACCATAAGTCGAGAGGCCTGAGTCGAATCTAGAACCCTCATGTCGGTATAATGGTAAAGTAGCGCCTCCCTCCCTTTACTTTTAGACTTATAGTGTGTTAGTGTGTCCATAAAGAATGAGAAGTTTGAAAAGCATTTGCTCACAAAATTTTTTGACACCTGACATTTGAAGTAAGACTAGGATTTTTCAAATAGCTATTTAAAACCCGTGGGGGAATATTGAAACGATTCTTTATTGTCTATGGGATTTTTCGGTTTGAATTTTGAGTGAAATGTTTGTATCCGTGTGTATTGGAAGTTGCACAAGCTACGTGTTATGTTCTACCCTAGACTAGGAAGTTATTTGAAATCGTAGAGCAAGTCATGACTTTGATGACGGCATTTGACAGCATTTGATGGAGATTTCTGTCTTGTCCACACAAATGTGAGCTTCACTTCCTTCCACCCAACGAATACAAAATGAAGACGCACAGGCATGAACAAATCTCCCTTCTTCTTCCATCACTTTGGGAATTTTCAACCAAGGGGACATACACTGAGACCTGACTCATTTTATTCTATCACCCCTGACGATAACACCCCATAGTCGCCCCTCTCTGGACGCCCCTGGCCTAAGCATGGTTCACTTTAGTCAATTTCACAATAACATTGGCATTCAGGAGAAAAGGGATTTCAGGCGAATACTTCGGAGCAAGTATTGGAATTACCAAGGGCTTCTGTCCCTTAAAATTGAAAGTAGTGGGTGTGTACAGAATCTTGAGTCTAGGGGAGCCTTGGACCGAGTTAGTGAAAGTGACAACTCACTCTGGAGATGTTTCTACAGACCCACTAACTCTTTGTCACCCTCCCGAAGAGGATACGGAACTCTGGCGTCAAGAAACGTTAACGCAGTCACGTTTCATATCGAAACCTTCGAGAGGATAAGGACTGAGAGGGGACAGGGGCCAATTCCTCATGTTAAACACCCAAGCCCTTAATTCCGTAGGCCCTTGTGTCTAAGAGTACTCAGGGCCTAGTACCGAGAACCGACATGGCGTGTGCACCCACCCTTGGCCCATTTATATCATTCTCATGTCCCATTTCATTCCTCTGTTAAATTCCCGAGGATCACTTACCCGCCCCCCCCCTCTCAAAACAATAAAACTAAAGAATAGGAATACAATAACTTTTGACTCATATTCTCAAGTAATTGTGCCGATTTCGTTTGGGGCAGCGGTGTAGTTTATAATTAACTGTCTCGCATGGCCCCACTCCGACTGGAACTTAGGTTGAGGCCCTTGGTAGTTGACATGAGATTGGAAATGCTGATGCCATCAAAGGGGCAAAGTTTTTAGTGCCCTTGATAGAAGGGAAGTTAATTGAGAGGAGGTTAAATCTACATGTTTATGGAGCTATATTCTTGTCTTTATGAGGCTCATTTAAATCTTTTGATTGGCTGAGAGAGGAGCTTTATCACTTGGGTTTTGTACTCTGACCTTTGGAGGATCAAATGACCCCTTAAAAAGGAATTGATTCATCATCGTAAAATAGCTGTTAATTTATAACGATGTGAAACGTTAGCACATTAATTTATTATCAACACATACCAATCATTAGAGCTAGGTCCTACTCTCTTTGGAGCAGTCGGGTTTTAAACAATCCTCTGGCCTAATAAATGTCAAATTTTCAAATGAATTCAATGAAATCTAAACTCCCTACTCTACATATAACCCGGGGTCATTCATCAACTGTGTAGGTTGGGCAAAGTGAATAGCGATAATAATCCTCGGCATTTAATTCCCGTTATAAAAAAGCTCGCCAGTCTAAAAAAAAATTACAAGAGCCTTGCCACGAAGTATTTTGTTTTGTACGGATATTATCTGTAAATGACACAGGAGAAGTTTACAACAAGAAAATGCGTATGTAAAAAAGGGACAGACTTGTAGAATATATTTTGAACCGTAAAATAGGATAAAAAAAATCCGCACTGAGGAGGATGGACCAAACACACGCAAATATATTTCGAGTAATGGAGACCTCAATTTGGTCATAAAACCAAGGAGGAATTATGTAAATTATCCTTCGTTTTAAAAATATTCTTCTCAACCGCTAGTTAGTAGTAAAGAGGGTCGTCCAAGTTTGCAAATGCCAGCCAGCTTTTTTTAAGACAACTTTAAAATGGACCCTTGTTGAGGACTAATGACAGTATTTATTTATCTTTGCTAATTACCAACTCGGCTTGACCTCCGACGTAAGACCCTGGCTTTTCATGTCGGTGAATATTCTGGGAAATTCCTCGTAAATGCCCCTCTCCACCCTGTAATCAAACCCAAAGTCCACCCACCCTTGTCCTTCCTAGTCCTCATGCAAATTATCCCTTTGACTGAGTAAGACATTTTTCCCGTTCAAATCCTAGGTAGTTATCCAATCCTCCTCTTAAATAGACACACGAGCTTTTCAAAACTACATGGGACGAATATAAAAAAGAGAGAGAAAAAGTTTCTTGAATCTAATTTAATTTGTCAAACCCAGTTGCCACTGCCACAGTATTTTCCAATACATTCCTTCTGTAGCTTGTGCTCTTTAAGTCTCTGCGGAGTTCAAACTTTCAAGTTGTTGAGACCAAGAGGACGGGATATATTTAATGTCAAAACTCCAAACGGTTTTATATCGGGATTCGATTGGACGGATGAGATGTGCTAAAAAAAGTTGTACTTGGCAGTAGAGTTGAGTAGAGTTCCATCAGGGCATTTAGACTAAATGTTTTTTTTTGCAGAAATAGCCGAATTACATATCTCTTTTCCTGTGATAGTCAAGTGACAAGAAATTGAATCTCCGTATATGCAGAACTAGAAAGTGTCAATATTTATGGGAAGAATATGCTTCCTTCTCAAAATATAGGATTGAGAGGATGGAGTTTTTTTTTTAAACTGCCGAGTCGGTAAGAGCAAGATCAGCAGGATGTAGGTTTATGATTATGCAAGATGCTCTTCTCTCTCTCTGTAGAGATGATATTATTTTACTGTTAGCTAATCTTGTGGTTTCCATTTCAATTTGCTGACCACACCGCAAATAGATGGATGAGGTCATTGGATTTCGAGGGAATGCCGCATCATCAATCTAACCTCCTTTCTGTGACAAAGGTCACTCTGCTTCTAAGACGATGAAAAATGATTTGTCTTTTTTAAATTATGATATTTTTTTAACCGTATTTATTTTGGACTATTTGGTAATTACTTCATCCCTAAAAAATGCTTTAAAGCTAAGCACATACATTTATACTGATGTTCATATTCTTTTGCTATCCTATCTGTATTAAAAAATTTAACACGGGAAAGATATCCCTTCATCAGACTGACTTTCAAAAACTAGTGCGTGGCCTAGGTGATCGTTCGTTGGACCAATCAACTTGATTATGAATTTAAAGTATATCATCCGAAAGAATCTATAGTAACCCCGGGTTGTTAGATGGATACCAAAAATAATTAAAAATCCGGGTATATAAAGAGAAAACTTGCCCCGATTTTCTCTCATTCTCCCTCTGACCTTTTAAATTGGATTACCGCCAATTTTCTCCATTTCTATTCATTTTCCTTCCAGCGATTCCAAACCAAATCTTCCGTCTTTGCGAAATGGACCGCCCAATTAATGGCCGCGTGGCTCGACGAAGACAGGTTGTCCGCCACCGAAACCCCTTTCTTCCTAGACGACCGACAAAAGCGACGTCGGGATATGGCATCTTCCTCAAGACTTTTTGGGGACTTAACTACGGAGGAAATGCCAACCGAGTAGCAGTAACTAATCCCCCTCATATTACCCGCCCTTTTTCATTTTTCTAATCCTTGAATTTGAATTTCAGTCCCGGGATGGAATCCGTGCGGCCAGTCAAGAGTGGCGTAATCTTCCAGAAGCTCAGAAGATTCGTTACAACGACCAGGCTCGACCGGGTCAGGAGCAGTACACGAGGGAGGTAACCGCCTGGAAAGCTACTCGTCGCGCTCTTCGGCGACCCGCCTCTGCCTACGCCCTCTTTCTCCAGGAAACCTGGGTGGTAAGTGCAGAGTAGACTTATAATGCCCTTGTAAGAGTTGGACCAAGTGACCTGATTTGTTGGGGTTTTTTATAGAGGGAACGAGGTAGTGGGCGATCTGTAGGGCAAATGGGTCGATATGCTGCTGGCCTGTGGAGGGAGATGACCGCAGAACAAAAGGGCCCATACCGGACCCAATTCATCGACCTCACTCAGCGGTACAAGTCTGAGCAGAGACGAATCAGGGCAGGCCTGGACCTCAATGTAAACTGGCGGACTGACGCCTTCCCGTTTCCTGAGTAAGTTATGTGAGTTAAAATTTTTAATCCGATCTCTTATCAGTGGTATTAAATCTTGTACATGTTTCCAGTGCGGGTGATGAGGCTGAGAGATTCCTGGACGAACTGGAACAAATGCCGATGGTGGAAGTAATTCGTAATTAAAGCTCGCCTTCAAACTCACCCCTATCATCTATGATTATTTACAGTACAAACGCCAAAATAACAATTAAAAAAATAACTATTTCTTTCCCAACTGACAATAAAGTGATGCAAAGCCAATAATTCCTCGTCCTATTACTCTAGACTAGAAACATGAATGTCATTTATAGCATCATCATAGGTGACTTAAGTTAAACCCCGTAGCTTCCATCAGCATTTTCCAACTCTTATAAATAGTATTGGATAGATGATGAGAGTAGGAAAATCCAATAGGGTATGAAAGTTCAATGCCCTGTCAGATTCGAAAATGAAGCACTTTGTTGATTACTCCGGAGCTAGTGAAAAGACCGTTACCGGGGACAACAGTTGGTCAGGAGTGAAAGGAATAAAATCTTCTCCCACAACCTGACAAAACTCTAATGTAATTATGAGAAGCTAAAATGAACGGTGTGGATTATTTGGTGGGAGTATGAGTGGCCGGATCTATTCACACGGCTTCTGTAAATATGCCAGCGTAATCCATTCATGTGGGTTTGACAGTGGTGGAGGGGGATTTATTTCTCAGAGAAAGAGTTAAGGTGATTTAGAGGACGAGGATCATTTGATTGCAATTAGTCCCTTCATTAATATTCATTTTGTGACAGGGTGGATAGTCGTCATGGACGAGGGGGCCATTTGGACACTATATAGTCACCACACACACACATCTCTCTTCTGAGAGTGAGTCTTCCATTATTGGGATTAGGTGTTGGTGGTGGCAGGTAGGGACTTGTGGAACGATTGATGACAACGAAAATTGAGTCAAAAGGGACTTCCGTTACTTAATGTGTTCCCAACCACATCTTCACACTTGACACTTTCCTCTCCTCTCACCAGCTCTTTTCTACCCATTGATTGATTGCCATCTTAAAGTCTTAGAATATGATCCGCACGGCTTAAGTGAGACTCTGTCATACCCAAAACTTAACTCTTTCAACAAGAGCCCTCGTGGCTTTTTAAAATAGATTTAAAGTTATGACGCCAATCCACACAACTGACCCTGTCCCTCATTTCACCTTTTCTTAGTGTCACACTCTCTATAAGCCTATATCCATGGTATAGACTATCTCTCCTGTGGTCTCTTTTTCTGCAATGGAATATGCTGACAATGGGGACACCGGTTTGGTGGGACAATGTCCAACAATGGGCTTCTTTGTTAGTCCTAATGCTATTACAGAGTGTGACGAAATGGAGGAAGTAGGGAAGAATTTAAAGTATTTAATTGAAAACTCCACCTTAGGTAATTATCACACCTTGTCCACATTGGATATAATTACCAAGAGGTTCATACGAGAGGTGTACACACAAGTTGGGGATAAGGGACCTCCAGGGTTAGTCAAATATTATTCCCTTTAGCTCCTGGTGCTAAAACCGTGACTGTGAAGTCTGTGTGTTTTTGACGGTCATTCTGACTTGGACTTTCCACTCTATTTTTTCTCAAAGAACAAAAAAGCAAGAGTTGTAAGAGTTGTGTGTTTGGGGCGGAGACGCTTTGTGGACTTGTTCATCCGTCAAACTACTTGCTGTATTTAATGCTTCAATAATCCTAGTGGAGAAAAATAATATTTTTTATAATCAAACATCTCGGCCCACCGCAACCAAATCAAAATCCCAAAGAGATATGAAAGAATCGTCTACGTCAGTCTTAAATAAGAAATACTTATTAGCTACCTATATTGTACAAATGTCTTAGCAAGACTTAAGGTGGCATTTAGATTACAAATCTCTGCATGATTGCACATCGTATATGTCGGGAGAAATATGCCCTAGAAACATATGCCTGCATATATTTATGCTCCAGAAACATATGCCTGGAAATGACCGGCAAATATTCTCCGGATTGCTCCAACTAAAAGATACGTTCACTCTATTTCCGTGCAAATACATTTTTCCAAACATTTTATAATTGACACCAAAGCGGGTACATAAAATGTCCGGGTAATTCAATCAAATTGTGACAACCACTTTCCAGCCCTGTCAAGTCCAAAATGTCCCTACCAGTCCTCCATGACTTTTAACAGTCCCTTTCCATCGTCACAAAGTCCTCCTCCCACTGCCGGACTGTCAGGTAGTTTAATTCCTCTAATTCGTGATTAATGAATCCCCCTCCACTCTACCTCCGCCATTCTGTCAGTCCCGACACTCGACAATAAATGCCCGGGTGAATGGATCATCCTCAACACACAAGATTGCAAATCAACTCCCTACCTGTCACGCTTCTAAAACGACTCCAACTCTCACTTAATACATACAAATGAGATGTTGGCAATACTCAATACACACAGAGAGAGAGGCAGACTGGGAATGAACCCGACCAATCTAATACATGTTTTTCCAAATGGACTCCGAGGTCAAAGTTGAATCCTATGGATTTCTATTCCGACAGATTGAAGCTCCTCCATATTTTTTTAACCCTCTCTCGTGGCTCTGACTTTGTTTGACATTTGGTGTAACTGGTAAAGCCCGGGTGTTGGCTGTTGACTCGTGTCTTCCCACTCTATCTTCCATCAAAAAATGATGGGAGCAACTAGGGAGCAGCTGGTGGGAGAATTCTGGAAATGTGATGAACTGTCAAGAGAATGGGATGATGAACCCGGGCAGTATATTTCCAAGGGACACTAGCCTCTGTAATAAAATGGGATCTGAGAAATGCATCGGTCCCCCTCTGATATTTCCGTCCCCACCTTGGCATTGGCCCTGGACTCTAGACGCACGGAGGGCAAGGAATTAATAAGAGTTCATAAATCAATAGGACAGGGTGGTCAGTCTCTCATATCCGACTTCATTTTTCATACAAATATTTTGAGCCGAGATGCGAAAGATATTTTTGGATAGGGTAGTATACTGCCCGCTTGAGTCCATCTCCCATCTCTCTCGATAGATTGGCTGAGGGAGGAAAGTGGAATGGATGTCCATTACGGATGGAGGAGCTATGGTTATTTTGGCTTGCAGAAAGTCGTGGACTTTTCCAAAACGCATTGTCTCGGATATATTTTTATGCCCTGTCATAAAGGGGATATTATGGACACATAAAATGTATAAATCTACTCCAGCCTTTCTTACATTATTATTGAATCCTCATCTACATTCTCCTTTGGAAACAGAGATGAACTTTTTTTTATTTTCTAGATATCCATCCGCAAGGGATAAGGAATTTATATCTACTCTATAATTTCGCTAAAATCCATGTTTGTTAGGATTTCTACTCGTCCATAACTTCAGGATGGATTTGGAAGCTAAATATCTCATTCGATTTACTAGACTAAGAAAGTGGGACAGATGGCTTACGAGAAAAATTACATTCGACCTTCAAAAAGGCTCTTGTGAATAGCGGCCCATTAATGGGCTTGTAGACGTCGAGTCTTTGTATACTTTTGTAGGTATATATACGGACACTGTAATGTATAAGGGAGATAGAGGGAGTTTAGAAGAGTCCATCGATAAGATGTCTGGAAGATAGGAAGACTAAAAAGGCATAAGCAGAAGGGAACAAAAGTTTATCGGGTTTGATGGTAAATCTCTACGGGATTTATGGATGGAAGTATGGATAAAAAAATGTAGAAAAAAATCTCAAAGTTTTTCCTTCATTTTTTAAAACTTTCTGTTATATATTTTTTTTGAAGTTCCAACTTGTTTTCCACTTGTATTTGTCATTTGTTTTGCATAATTGTTACATCCACGAGTGCCAAATCGCTCAAGGGGTGTCCATAAATTATACCACCCACTTTAGAAACTTTTTCTTCTCTGTTTCAATCAAAAATGAAAGCTACAGCTTCTGGTCTAGACTATTGACACTGAATCCCCTTCATTTAATGTGACAATCGTCTCACTTTCCCCCTTACCAAGTCTATAGAAACCTTTTTATGTCCCTACGAAGCTTTTACTGTGATTGTGATTGTATCAGCATCAACTTTTGCTTTCTGGAATCAACTTTACTTCAATAATTTTTCAAAACCCCAAGTAATTAATAGCAGCTTCAATAGCTTAAGGATCTAGTTCAACATCTGCCCTATTTAAAATATTTATTAACCCCCCTCAATGATATACGATGACAGTGTAATTTATATTTATCTTAAGCCTTTTGAAACTCATACCGTTTCATTTGATTAGGCTGTTGATACCCATTTATCCAAGTGCTCCCTTCCCGTTGACAGTTGTAATAGTAGCCAGAGCCCCTGTTCCCCCTGTCCCATTTACTTAGCAGTTTGGATTATATATTTTTAATTATTGGCTTGTGAATGGAGTGAGGGAGCCGTGGCTGAGAGATTACAACTCCAAAGGGTTCTCTCTCCAGCTCTTAAGAAGAAGGTGGATTGTGCAGTTTAGAGGAGAGAGATGAGATCCCGTCAAAATAATCTCACAGAGTTGGAGTTATCTCTCCACAGGCTCCTTTGTCTTAAACCAGCGTCCCATTATCCACAAATTATTACTTGGAATTATATTCCACTTTTTAGAGGCTCTTCTGGAGGCCTTTTCTCCATCTCTTTACCCATCTCTTATAAACATCCTTGAGCCTTTTAATTCAAATGATTTCAAATGAACGTCAATGCACCCTATAGGCCTCTCTAATCTCACTACTATCTCTGAACAGAGGGATCTCAATCCTTTAGTCACTCTTGACTAACTTTATAAATGAGCCCATATCTCATCCCATCTCTCCATACAAATCAATTCATCCCTAAACAAATCTCCCCTGCCTCTTCAAAAGCATGGATGCCTAGACAGAGCCAGAAACTCTTAGAGTTGTGAACACAGCTCCTTTGAAACGGACTTGTCCCTTTGAGCCACAAGGACAATTAAGATTATTAAGTCCAGTTGGTCATTTTAATTTCTGGGGAAATAGCCACCTTGAAAGGCAGTTTGAAGTTGGAGTGGCCATGAGGGCTCAAGGGTCCACCCCCTTGGAGGACTTGGAATTATCGTGAGAAAGGAAACCGGTCCGAGATTCGGAATGAGAGAGGCTGTAAATTTGAAACGGAGCTTTGTATTGTTTGGAGTGCTGTGGAAAGTTATTGAGCAAATCGATATGAGTCACATGAGTCGTTAAAAGAGGTTAAATGCCTCAAACAAGATTGGGATATTTGATGAGGGAGAGGGAATTTAAATTCCGTGAGAGCCTTGACACTAAAGAGAGTTTTACGACATTTGCCCAACATGTTTATCGAATTAGCTACCGACTTGCCACTACCGTAATCCTTTTATCCACCTTGGCATCGAAATGAAATAAAATACTTTGTTTAGCCCCCACCACCACCACCACCAACAACTTAACGAGACGAAGTCCGTCAAGGAAAATATAGCCCTTCTCTGACCTTATCAACATACACTTTGAACTGGGATTTAAACATTTCAATGGAATTACTTATTACAACTAATTAATCGTCTAAAATCCCCCTCCCCTTGGACTAGCTTATATGGTCAATAAGGGTCAGGATTTATTAAACCAGAAGTACGTGAGAGATGGGCCAGTCACCAGTCATAACTTGGACTCACGACTAGTTTTTGTTATGGATTAGTAATTGAGGATTGTGAGTTAATAAATATTAAATCCACAGGCTGAAAAGCCCTAAACTCATCGATTCGAATCACTCAGCTCAGTTTTGAAATGGAAATTAGGGCCTGTCCGACATACCCTTGGAATTTTTATTGCTCATAATAGTCCCGGCCTGTACTTGGGCAAGAGTTTTAGCAGGCTCCAACTTTTTTACGTCTTCATAGTCAAAGGTACGCTGTTCATACTGCACTTACTCATTCAAGCTAGTCCAAAGGATTTAATGAGATGAGGGGTGTGAAGACTAAAGAATTACGTCCATCAACTATGATTATATATTCCCCGGATTATAAAGAGAGATAAGTTTCAGTGCTTTTAGAAGAGCCCGGACTCAAACTGGGTTACCTCCATTTCAGGAATAAATGGAGTTAATCAAGAGCTGGGCTTTTTATATGTCAAACTATGACTAGGATCTCATTTGAATATTCATCCCCCCTCTCTAATACCCGCAAGTGGAGACGGGAAATGTGTCCTTCGGGGCAGGAAAGGTTAAGTTGTAGTTAATCCAACTCCCAACTACTACAAGACTTGTGTCTCCTCTCAACTTGGAAACCTCTCTGAGGTAAACTAAAAGCCAAAGTTGGAATGCCAAACCAAGAACCCGTCCCAACTGATTTACATTTTATTAACAAATTTTAATTTTTCCACTGCTCCCCTTTCCCCTTAGAAACCCAGAGGAAGAACTGGTCTTGGTAGTGGGGGCTGCCTCGGAAGAAGAAAAAAATCCGGGGATTAGTCCCTACAGGCTTCTTCCCATTCCGATATTCCAAACTCTTAAAATCCCATAGGGGCCGTCCATAACCTGTGCTGAGTACTGCCGAGGACTCATCCTTCGTCTTTACATTCCTTTAAGGGTATTTAAAGCCAGGAGGAGAAATTATTTAAGCCTTGTACACATCCAGGTGACAGACATCTCAGATTCCTTCCCTCAAGCCCCGACTTACTCCTTTCCCATCCCAAGGACTAAAAAATAAAGCTTTTGTTTGTACAGAAAGTGATTTAATAAATTTCAATGAACCCCAAGTAAAGATAAGCTGAGAAAGGAGGACATGAAAGTAAAATAACAAATTAAATCAAAATACCATGTTAAGTACGGGTAGATAGGAAGCCCTGTCGGCTACGGTTTATTTGTTGCTCAGAGATGGGCTATTTTTCCACATTGTGAGATATTGTATCTTTTTTTATCTTTAAAAAAACAAGTAGAAGGAACCGTAAGGAATTGTGGAATCCAACCTCCATAACAAAGAGACAGAGCCAACAAGGTAATTAACCGTCTCTTAAGTTCATTACTCTTCAAAGGGGACCCTTAACATCCCCACCTTACTCTTGTGACAAGGAGGATGAAGGAACAATGAAATTTAATTACACTCACACTCTTCATATCTCTCTAGTCTCCATAGATAGCCGACTGGACTCTCTCAATAGGTTCGACTCTACCTACTTCCCAGAGAGACTTAACTCAGGACAGGAGAGACTTAAACTGTGGAGAGACTAAACTCTGAGGGAGCAAGAGTAAGGAAAGTTGTTAAAGGAAGTAAGTGGGAGGACATGTGTTGCCACGGTGGGGCTGACATTGTTTATGGGACACCCTGCTGGACACTGGAGTTTCCCTTAGAACGTTACAACTGCATGTGAAGTGCTACACACCTCTTGGGCTAGTTGCACACATTTATATCTCCTCCAAATCTCCGCAAATAATTCACCCGGGCTCCAGATGGACAAAATGCTGGAGAACAGTGTCGAGGTGGATGTTTATAAGAACGGATGTACGGAGTTCATGAGGGTGAGTAGTTTTACGAGCTGGGGCAACTGTTGCCACTTAGGACAAGTCTGTTGGTGTACTTTTATCGTCAACTAGTTACGGGTTATCAAATCAATTTGTTCTCAGGACGTCTTTAGAGTCCTGAACGCTTTTAGTTTTACTTCCCAAGATTTGGAGGTGGAGATTTGGCCGAGTGTATCTAGGCCACTGGGGCTACTAGGGCTGAGGATGGATTCTCTAAGCAAAGTATCCCAAACAAAGTTAATGACTCTGATAGGAGCTGTGAGACTTTAATTAAAAATACTAAAACTCAAAGTCTCTCAACTCCAATCCACTTTCAAAAACTTTAAAGTTTCTGTCCCATCTTTGAGTTTCCAAATTCATTTCACAAAACCCAGAGAGGAAGAATAAACAAAGTTTATCAACTCTTCCCTAGCTGACCCGCTCCGACCCCGGGCGGCTTTCCGGGTAGAACGAACATTATGAAAGCTTAGGACAATTTATATCCAAAATTACTCCAGCGTCATTATTAGCAGATTGACCTCTTGACTAGATATCCTTCCAAACTTGCTAAATCCCCTTGGAGTTGATTCTCATGAAGCCTCTGGATAAGCGCATAGGGCAGAGTCAGCATGGACCCTTTGTACATAAGAAGAGCTGCTGAAGCGGGACTTTTTATATTAAGAACTTGTGAGGGCTTGTTCTTATAAGCAGATTCGATCTGATGTTATTCTTACAGGGAGTGCGTTCATAAATGACGTCAGTTTTCATGTGGTTGACTTCGGTTACCGAAGGTTGACGGGGGTAGTAATGACATTTTTTTGGACAAGTGACAGAGGTTATGAATGACCCTCATGGACTTGTGCTGTGTAAGGAATCCGTTTTAGTAAATGAATTAAGAGATGGCTGGAAACTTTTGTGTGCCGAGTTTTTGGGGGGAGGGGGAAGTTGTCTTTGGGAGCTGATGCACGGAAGAGTTTATTCATTTAAGTCATCATTTCTTAATTTAAAACTTGAGGATGAGCATGTCAAAACTTCCATCTCTAATTTACTCACGTATTGAGCACATTTCCGACCATCAAATATTCCAAGTCTCTTATTAAAACTCTTAATTAAGTGTTTAGTAATACTTACCACATGCTCCTCTCTCAACTCCAATGCCCGAATCTACCCGTCTTCCCAAGATTCTACTTTCATTCCTAACATTGGAGAAGAACAAGCCCCGGCGTTTAATTCCAAGGAGCTGATGATGGAAACATGAAACCGAATTTCATAACCGTATCCAATCTTCTCCAGCCATTAACTAGATCCGCTTCTTATAATTACCTCTTGGATATAAAACTCAAAACCGTTTGGAAATACCAAGGGGTTGGGCTATTTTAAGTTAATTTTTTCCACGGGGGTGTTTTCCCCAAGTTATTTAGAGCGGCTTGTGGAATTTTGGTTTGGAAAGTAATTGATAATCTTGTGGGATTCTGGCATCTGGATCAGTTTTAGATGATGAAAATCATCACCCTCCCCTCCATCTCCCCTTCCTCTTCATTCTCAATTAATAAATTACACAAGATTGCCCAAGTTGACTCTTTTGAGAAAGGCTTGGATTTCAATCTGGAAGCGGCACGACGTGACGATGATGAGCTTCGAATGTGGTCACGCGGGGCGAGATGGATTTAAAACGCCTCGTGCATGAAATGTATTCTGTGACCAGCAGCGCGTACCTACAACTACAAGCCAATCTACAATCCCCTTTCAATTCATTCAAATAAATATAATTAAACTTAACGATCCTGTGGGGCTGAAGATTCTGAGAATTTTGGCGGAGGAGTTGACGGAAATGTAATACTCCCGGTTTGCTAGCATTAACAACTTGGCACCTGCCTTCCCCGCTTTGCCTATTCATGACGACGAGGACATTTACTAGTCACTTGACTACTTGCGAGTTGGGGAGGTAGGGAAAAAAATGACAAAGGACGCCGATATCTCTTCTCCTCCAATCTTATTCATAATTTCAATCTCTTCAAGATTCTTTATCGCCTTTTGGTATCATTAGGGTGACTTATACGAGCTAAATAGTTGCTTATAGAAATTGGAGAGGTATTGCGAATTCTTAGTTTTCAAAACCACAGTCCATGTGTCCATGTCCAAGATGGTTAGGAATAGGAGTCTCTGGGCTGTGCAGGGAGGGGATTGTTTATTGGAAGATTACACGGTCATGTCCTATTGCTAAAACACGTCGAGATGATTAGTCAAGAAGACAGAGATTAGGGACGGTGTTTAATCCGGCACGTGTAGTACAGAGAGCCCAATCTTTGTGGAAAGTAACGAGACATGTCCCCATCGGGCTAAAAAGTTAAAGATCCGACCATAGTGGGTAGCAATTCTGTCTTATTCTGAACAAGGAGCCTGGTTGAGGTTAACAAGGGATTTTTTCTGGGAAGAACCGTACTGAAAGTTGATGCATAGTATTTGTATGTATGGAAATGATGGTGTTGGGTGCTTGGGTAGTATGTGGTCAGTTGTTTTGAACTAACGCCTCATTTGTCCTTGTAATTTGAGTAATAAAAAAGGGAGATTTGACTTGTCAATCAAAAGCCCCAGGGTGTCGTAAGTAATGATGGAATGTAAGTTTTATTTTTGCAACTTCTTCTTCAGAGACATCTCTCCAGATTCCAGAGGGGGATAAAAATGTCCAGAGATCCTTTCCTCTCCTTCTTCAGAGTTTGTCTCTGCACGAATAGTTGAGAGATGATGAATTCGTCGGAAGTCGAGCTGGAAGAGAGGAACTCCCAGAACGATTACGAAACTTTGTAATTTGTTTTGCAAACGAGAATCGGATCCTTTCCCTCTTCCTACTAAATTACGCACAGTCAAACACACACACATCTCTAATCACATATGTCGGACTCAAACTAATACTTCCTTCTCAAATACTAATCCCAAATACAAATAACCCCCTCTAAAACCTATGAGAGGAATGCAGTGTCAAAAGTTCTATAAAGATCTCAAAAGCAAGAAAAAAACATCGGTTTTCAGTAGCAGTATCAGTTTCGGCCTAATTTAGTTAGGGAGGTTGCGATACTGTGATTTTTGGCTCGTGATTTAGCGACTACCAATAGTTAGAGCATTGCTTTCTCAACCTCTCTAATATCAATAAAAAGTACCCCCACTGCCTAACCTCCTTCCCTCTCAAACTACGACATACACTTTGGAATACTATTTTTTTCGAAAGTTTTAGAAAGGGAAAGAAAGTTTTTCAGAGCCCGGGTAACTCCTCTTTAGGCTCTCGTCTCTCCTCCGCAGATATGAAATGAGTTGTGCAGATTTGCCTTAAGTTGTGAAGGGTGAGGAATGAAGGGACTCCCTGGGTGACAGAAATCCATCCCGACGTCACCCACTCTTATCCCCACACCTGCCTCAGTATCTATCATTATTGCCTAATTTATCTCAAGATAAGCCCAGGATTTCAATTCCCTTTACAAACTCTCTCCAATCGTGCTCCAAGAACCAACTCCTTTTAAACAGTTGTCAATGGGGAGAAAGGAGATACAGTTTTTTTATATTCCCAAGATTAAATAATGTGTTAGTGTCATGTCAAGTTGGAGGTGGTGGAGGGGACAGATATAAATTGGGCTCCACATTCCCTACCCTCCTCCATCAATTCAAATGGATTTCCTTGCCTCTTTATATAAATATAAAAAAACGAGTTGACTCTGACTGAGATTTGCATCCAAGTCCTTTGCCTATAAACTTTGTATTGAAGGGCATGGCCTCTTTACAGTTTAGGGTGAGCTAAGAAAGTGAGAGTACAGGTGGATTCTGGTGAATAGACTTTGGGCCTTGTGATTCATGGCCTCGTTCCCCTCTCGATTCTCAGGGAGTATTTCATTCAGGTCCCCTGTATCGGACATCTAATGTCACTTACGAACCCTTTAAACCAGCTTGGGCTCCGATCCCCGGGAGTTAAGCTCTGTATAGTGTCACACTACCCGAGCAAATTCAAACTGCCAATTCTAGCCTTTAAAATTACTCAACTTTCCCCATTCCTTTCAATCCCTTTCAGTCAAGTGGCTCAGACGAGTCAAGAGAGTTGAAGGGGCCTTGGGACCTGGAAGAACACGTACTTCTTCAGACCCACTACCATCTCATCACATGAGCCCATTACACTCCACGAGTGTGTACACAAACAGCCGTGGAGATGTACTTACAACGAGATCTTGGGAAACATTTTAATCCCTTCATAAGCCTCTCTCTCTCGATTCATTTAATAGGAGAGGGAAGGCGGTGGTGGGGGTGTTATGATGAGTAGTTAGTCTAATCCAGTAGGACATGAAAATAATAAAAGAAATTGCCCAGTCATTCCTCATTTATTATGTTGAGACCACTCGGCTACTTCTCTCCAAGTAGGCAAACAAGATTGAATCACATGTTTATGTTTTCACAGAGGATGTGGACTGACATGATAAATAAGGGAGATGACACATGAACCGAGAGAATTCCGTACACTATGAGCTCTTAAGGATATATATGATGATGATGATGGTGCTGATGCTGGTGGTGATGATGATGATGACTCTGCACTTTGTATTGTAATCACAAGCCATTGCTCACATACAGAACGTTGCAACAGGGTGGTCGAATATCATCAGATCAGAGATGCACTTAACATATAAATAAATACACACACCTCTGAGCTTTGAGAAGCAGAGGAGATCTGAGTCAAGGGAATCTGACATTGGGGTCACACATCCTCTGAATGTGGGAGAAGGGCAAAATGGGCCGTTTATGCAGTCAGACGGATTGGGCAAAAGCAAAGTCCAGGGGCTAAGACAAGCAAAACAAGCTTGGGCTTCTCCCATGTTTTATTCAGGGGCTGAGTTGCCCCGAATAGTCAGGGCTCCGTTACTAAACTGCATAAGCAAACCATGCACATACCTGCACATTCAGATATTCCTGAAATGTAAAAACACTGTTACACACTCGGTTCTGGATGCTAAGTCTGCGAGTTTGAGGAATCGTCATTAGTCATATATGGGGTTTCAGATTTAATTCTCAAATATTAAAAGACCCATCTGCCTGCACATATTGGAAGTGTCTGAAAATGTTCATCTAGTTTATAAACAAGGACTAACCAGCTTCTGTACCCTCTTGTCCTGGGGATATGAAGGAGAGGGTTGCGGAATTCCGGAAGATCAAGATCACCCGGCTGCAAAAAATTAAGAGATGAGCCGAAATACAGGTTTCTTGCATAGAGAAACGGATAATTTAGACCAAGGGTGTAATTACTGGAAACTAGTAACACATCTCTCAAAACTCTTCCTCTTAATATCCTATCCCTCATCTAAGAGTCATCCTCCTTTTTATTTAGAAAAAATCCGGCCAATTTCTCAGAACTTGTTGGCTCTATCTTCTCTATAATTCCCTTAAAATGTTTGTCTCTCTGTTTATTTCCCTGCTCCTTGGCCAATTTTAAATCTGAAAACCTCATTTCATAAACTTCGCTAAGAATGACAGAGATATAATTCTGATGCTGTAGAAAAAGTCTATCTTGACCGCCAAATTGTTTTATTTATCAACAGTGGTCGATAAACGGGCCTGTAGACTCCTAGTGAGATATATATTTTGTGTATTATAAAAAGATGGGTAATAGGAACTGACGGATGTTCTGGTTTGAAAGAGCCCTATAGTGTAGAGTAACATGTTATTGTGAGCTGGAATATATGTGGAGAGAGATGTCTTGGAAATTAGGGTTGGAGGAGGGGGCACAAGACGCCGTCCGCATTTGAAATCATGTATCTACTCGGGGGGGAATAGAGTAGCAAAAAAGTAGCAGAAAAGGCTGATTTCTGCATCTGACTTCCCTTCACTTCCCTTCATGTTTTCTTGAACCAATTTCATTTGATCTTCTTCTCAACAGTTTTGACTCCTCAGCCCTTTTCTACCCTCAAAGCTATAGATTCCCATTGATTCTCCACGCTCTTTTGTAGACGGGAGAAGTAAACCGGCTCTGACTCCAAAACACTTTCAAAGCCCCACAACACTGCCCATCCAACAATCTACATAAACAAAGCATCACACTCAATTCCCTTCCCAAGTTCAAATGAGGCCAGGGCTGGCAGATAGGCCAAGACAGTCTCATCATAATATCCTTCCATTCTTATTTAATCAATCCATCTCGGGCACGGAATGTGGATTTTTTTAAAACTCTGATTTACAACGACGAGTCTCCGAGTTTTTTTTATTCCCTTTAAAAAAACCCGTAGGACGTTCAGAGTCACTTAGCTTTATTCATGGTGAAAGGGCCTGTCTGTCTCTCTCTTTGATATAGGGCTATGAAAATCCCATGAAACCACACACGCAAATAGGCTCGAGAAGTTCACATGCCGTTCTACATAGTGTGCCCCATGCTGATTTGTCACTCAAGGGTTAACTTATGAAGCCACACACAAAGACCGGGTGGAGTTTGGATTCTGAGAAAAGCAATAGTAAAATCTTGCTACGTTTCATCTCGAATATCCCGAGTCTCTCCAAGGATGTCATTCCAGTTTGGATAAACACAAATAAAAAAGTTAGCACAAGATGGAAAAGAAACATGAAATAAATTCTAAGCGTTTTATTGACAACCTTCTCTCGGAGGTTTGTGTGTGCAAGGGGCTAGTGACAATGGCTAACTCGTTTCTCCTCCCTTACATTTCCAAATCTAAAACATGAGGATGGAAAGATAAATATTTATTTAAAGTTTTTTTTTTACTGAATTACTTCCGGAAGCCTCAAGGTCGGACCTAAGGGGACGGGTGCGGAAGTAATCATGAAGGAAAAGAGAATAGCAAACTCATGTTTAAAAAATATCACTTTTGTCACATGGTTTGAAACTTGGATTTGTCCAGGTAAATCCATACCGACCCTATTTCACAATTCCGAGTAAAATCTATATGTCCTGGATAAGAGTTGACCTGTTTTTAAAGTCTTTGTCGTGTATCGTTATCCCTGTTGATTCTAAATATCCTTTAGTAAAATGCATACTGATGCGGACACCGATTTCGGAATTCCGGGTAGAACCTCTATGTCCTGGATAAGAGTGGGCTGGTTTTATTGAGTGATCCATGCCTTTTAAAATCCAAGCTCGGTCGGTCGGTTTGAATTTTAAACTTTAACGAGTTTGGTTCCTTTGGTGTTTTTTGTGTGACGGGAAACCCGTGAAAGAGAGTTGGGATGGGCTGTTGGACAGGAGTGAAGAAGATTCAGTCTCGTTGATATGTGATTTGATTTGAAACTTGTTTAGCATTCGTTCTCATATGCAAAACCCTTCACAATGTAACACTTATCTCAATTGAAAAATAAAAAATTAAGTGAAGCGTAATTTATATAATTACAGCAGAGATAAGGGGCTTTAAAAGTCCTTGTATACAATCCGCAGAGGGTGGACCTTGAAATTGTAACTATTACCAAAAACAATCTCAAATTCATTAGTTTTTAGATTAATCTCTCCATTTAATTCAAAGATTATGGATGCCTTTATGCGAAAATTTGATGCATGACTAGGAGGACCCCATAGGGTCCAGGGCAGTTCATTCCACTATCATTAAGTATCAAAACTTATTGGGAATTAGTTAAAAAGTTGATGAACAAATGAGTAAAGAATGAAAAATGAGCTACTCGGTACATTTATTGTATTTCGTATCTTTGATCCATAATACAAAAGTAATCACAAGTAGGTGGGGTTGACCAACTCGTTCAATTACGTAAAAACAAAAGGAGAGACTTTTTTTAGCCCATCTCATTTCTCAATTAAGAAATCCATACTGACAAGTCCCCCGTAAATCTGCACTCGGAACAGGATCCACAGATTTATCTCAGCCCTCTCTGTCCATGTTGGTGTGGCCTGTACGCATTTCCACACCATAAAACCTTTTGGCCAACTTTCCTTTTCAAGATGAGAACAAGATGGAGAAGAGGCTGTAAATATTTATTGACAGTCATAAGCCATTGGGACGATGGAGCTGAGGTATATCTCCTTTATTACAAATTACAATAGAGAAGGGTGGAATTATAATTCAATATTTTTAATGGCCATTCTAAGCGTAAATCTAATATTGATGCTAATTTTTTTCACCCAAACTAATCGGGTTTATGAAGGGCTTCTTATTCTTCTTGGAATTACTGTATCAGATTATACAGTCTAGCCTTTGTATTGAAAAGCCCATTTACAATTTTGGGCATGATGTTATGAAATGAATCGCCTTTTGAATTTGAGCACAAGAGGCTCTACTGTATTTGATTAATTTATTAGCTGCGTTTTGACTTGCTATCCCAGAATTTAATTCTGAATGAATGAAATGCCTTTATTTCGATTAGATTCGGCAATTAATAAGAAACATGAAAACTTGCATGTAGTTATGCGGTGGACATTAATAATTAAACTGCTTGTAGTTTGGAGGAAAAAACCCACCGGGTTTTTGATTATCCAGAATGAGGCCGTCGTATTTGAGGTATTCCTTGAATTTATTTCCAATTAAATTTTATAGCCCATCTTTCCGCTAGTGAATATCTCCAAATGTTTACTAAACTCTTATTTATCGTCCCTTATTATCCCCAGCCTCCTTAATAGTCCAACATGAATTAAATTCACTGCTTAGACCTCGGAGATAAAATATTTACCATTTTTTTCTCCAAAGAATAATAAAAGGTGCCCTTGCTGAGAGAGATCATGTCACAGTCCAGGAATGATTTTATTTGCACGAGTTACAACGCCAAGGGATCCCATGCAATTTTCAAGAGTCTCGATCTCGATCTGGAGTTGAACGCTCCTAAAGTGGCGTGGGAAATGGATCATAAATCCTTTCAAAGGGCGCAAATAATTTCATGGTTCCTCTTACTCACGCCAGCAGCTTCCTTCAGTCGGGAGGACGAGCTCTGTGATGTGAGTGACACTGCCTTGTGAAGCCGTGGGGGAGGACAAAGTGCCTGGACTAGCAGTGAGAGTCGTTAGATGACCATGGCAGTGATTGAGGTGGCCCATAATTGAAAGTTCGTGTTTGGTAATACCGCAGGGAGAGACAGTAGAGGCTAACCTCATCTACATCCTTCACTAAATAATCCTTTGGAGAATCGGCGGAAACATGCACAATCTCTGTGAATGTCTCTAGCCTCGTTCTTCATTTAAAAATACCTTCGGGACAGGGACATGGCCGACTATGTTTTTTCCCTACTTTGAGACTATAAACTTACAAAGGTAGTAAATTTCTAGGTAAATGAGCTGAAAATAAAGAAATGGATCAAAGAACAAGAGACCAACTCGGTTTTGTAGTAGTGGCTGAGAAAGCTGGTGTAGTTTCCAGAGTAGGTGATCTGTCTGGTGAGCTGGAAGTCGTGACTCCATGGGTGGGTTGTCCATCCAAATAGGAATATAATAATATTACCCATGCCTCCACTTTTAATGAGCAGAGAACAAGAAGACAAGGGCCTTTGAGGCTGAACAAGTAAAAAGCAGTAGGAGATGCCACAAGTCTTTAACCCACCTTGGTTTTAAACTTCTAAATCTGCTTGAGCACATGGACTTCCACACACAAGCTCTCCCAACATCTCAGCTCCAACTAACTTTTTACTAAATAACATTTTAAATAATATTTCAGCTTTTTGACCCAGCCTGTGTTTAATGAAGAAAAAAATACTCTTTTTGACATATGAGCTCCTTGGGGTTCCCTGAATATGATGGGAAACATTTCCTTACCATATAATAAACAATACAAGATTTGGCTTATTACCTATTAGAACGAGAGAGGCAGAGTCTGTAGATTATTATTTGTGGGGAAGCTGGTGGGCTGTGTAATCGGATTATGCGGGTTCGAGAGTTTTGATTTAAGTGTCTAAAAATAAGACAGAATGCTCAGGGATTTCAAAAGGGATTGATAGAGACGGGTGGAATGAGTTGAAATAGGCTGAAATCCTCCAGATTTTTTTTAGATTGATGGAACGACCTTCATGTTTTAGGAACATTAAGAGTAAGTTGAGTTATACAATGCTTAATAAGAATAACACCCACGTCAGTCTTAGATACTAAATTGGATACAAGACAAGAAGGCTTTAATAACCAAAGGTCAAGGTTTACAAAATCTGGTGTTTCCTTTCCTGTCAAAACTGTTATTTTGTCTCTAATTTCAGTACAGAGATTTAAAAACAAATCTCCAGTGTTGTCTTATGTCCCTTTCCAAAGGGCATTCTAAAAAATCGGGCATCTCGACAGTGAGACCATCTAAAACTATAAACTTTCAATGAAGATAATTTTTACATAGAAACATGAAAGTCAGATTGGACTGTATTTTCCCTCGTGTTAATAGTCAAGGATTTAAATGCCAAATCTTTTGTTCCAGTCTATTCCAGTGAAGCCGAACTGCGGAACAGTAGTAAACGGGCCAGAGAAGCAGACTAGACACACACACAAGTATAGATAAAAAATAGTCTGTGATGATATATCATTACAATTGAACCTGCCCTGGCCTTGTGACCATCTGCCAGAATCTTGTATATATTCAACAACTATTTTTTCCACTCCGACTTCTGCCACGGCCCGATAAAAAACAAAGTCCTCTCCATCCCTCTCTGATGAATTGCCCCCACCTGTCCGTCTTCCTAATTGCTATAGTCAAGACATGGACTACTGGATCTGTGGATTCTAAATTCAAGAGTCTATACATCTTTTTTAAAGCTAAGACAATAGGAGAGCAATTTACCGAGTTTTGTCCGATTGCTTAGAGAGGAGTTTTGGAGGAGGAGGTTGGGTTGCAATTTGTTTAGGATAAATAACTTCTTTGCACAAACTTCATCATCAAGATAAATGGGACGAGATTTCTGAACAATCCAAGTGAGCATAGATCATCTCTTATCAATCCCATCCTGGTGATTATTGACTCTCGAGATTAACATGTTTGCTTTACTGATTTATCAAACGAGTCGGTAGAATGTAGAATGTGTAGGAGATGTAAAAAAATTAGCTTTGTGCTCTTGTTCTTCTCGTTCTTCCGATGGGGCTATCCTTTTAAAAGCCCAACTGAAACAATTAGAAGAGACTGGGATTATGTTGAACAGGTGGATTGGGTCTGTTCTAAACTATTTGGACAGAGGTGAGGAATGGCTCTTTTCTGTACTTGTTAAGGCAGGTTTCCACTTGTTGTTCAAGATTTCTTTTGTTGTTGACTTCACAGCTACTATCAAATGAACATGAGGATGGGAATTCAGGTGTTTTAACCGGGAACGGTGAATACAATTAGTAGCTAGAGGTGGTGGCATGGTTTCAAAATTTAAAAGTGGTAACGGGAGTAAAGTGGTGTTACAGGGAGTTGGGATTAATCAAGATTTTTGGTGTGTATAAATTAATAGCTCACTTATGTTACGTTATGAATGTCATTGCCCTCCTGTGTCATAGTCATAAGTAAGGAAGTTCCAACCTCAGACTCGATCAAGTATTTTTTTGTCATATCTTGGATAGGATACTGTAGACTGTAACAATTAACTAATTTAATATTTCAGTACTGTATCTGTAATATGATTTAACTTATGTGACTGAAAAAATTTCATTAATTAAAAAACAAACACTTGTAGTTCAAATTCCAAGCTATCTAAATACTTGCGGATAAAAATACCTGAGAGGACATGTAGCAAAGGAAGGCTGTCTAATCTAAAATGACAAGTTGTTTATCCCAATAGATTGGAATAGTTGACGAGGTTGAATGGGCTTATAGACATGGAATCTCCTCCATCAAAACACCTGTATCCATACCCAAACATATCACCTCATCTCCAAACATAATTTCTCAACCATTGTGTAAAAATTACCCCAGGTGAATCCTCACATATTTCCTACCTCTCTAAAAATCCTCTCTCTCACAATGAGATGAACTGCTGATCCATAGATTATTTAAGAGACAGATCAACAAAAACCTGCCTATCCTAACCAAACGCCATACATACATTATCTATATCATAAGATCAATCTTTTATACTAAATCGGATCTTGGCACTAAATCCCCCTTACAAGTTCCCATACTGTTGCAGAAGATCTGACAACTAAGAGAGGATAATGAGGGAGATTCAATGTCAATTTAATTCAATGCTTAGTAATAAAATGGATGGACATACCACCACTCGAGTCTAACTCTAGCCAAGTGAACTTGATATTTATTTATCGAAATCTCAAGACTGGAGAAAGAGATGATCTGTTTTTTTTTAGACGGAGCAATAGGTCCACCTGTGAGATCTTATCATGTCCCTTATCCCAGCTAACTTATCATTTTTCAAAGTCACTGAAATATTCTCATATCCATTCAACTCTGAAGATTAAAAAAAATATTTACTCGCCTCAACTACAACTGACAATAGCTTTGCTCATCTTGTCACATTAGCTTTGAAGAGTAGTGTGCATAAACACCCATTAGACATCAACTCATTTGTAATCGTTAAGGAATGATCAGATTTTGGAAGCTGGCTGACACTCCAAATACTCTCTCTGCAGAGAATGAGAGATTTGAAAATCATTTATTTATCCCCACTATTGATGATCAGATATCCTTCTCCCATACATAATATCCATCCCAGCCATAATTGCCAAGATTATATATTTATGGGGAAAAAATGGGAGTCAGAATTCACACTTGCTACGGAATAATGAAGGATTTATTATTCCACTCTTGTCCCTTAAATAAGCAACTTTGGAAAGATGGATTTGCATTCTCGTGTAAATAGTGGCCCAATACCTGCAAGCTCAAGGCCCATCACATTTTATAATCTAATACCACAAACTACCTGATCAAGACCTTTCGGGAGCTCAACACCTTGGGATACAAAAACTCGGTGGAGGAATGTCAATTAGCTCCTCCAGTAGTTTAAACCAGACTGGCCTTACAATATTAATCCACACATTTCTCTTGTGTTTATCTACCAAATGAAATACTAACCAAGGAACGAACCTGGTCCAGTTTTTCACAATCCTCACAGACACAGATGAAGAAGAAAAAAATCCAAAAACTTGCTATCCTCCTATCTCATTTTTATTATCGAGCATGTCCCCCCCCCTCAACCCCCCTCTACTACCAATACTACAGTACTATATACTAGAGTCGATTTTTTTTAAACCTACTGAAACTAAAACTATGTACTAATCGCTCTTTGACTTCTTCACCCGGAGAGGAGATTGCTACTTACGAATCTTGCATTGCTCTCCACGTGCAACTTGGACCTAAAAAATCATATGGAATCTCTCCAGAGAGCTTTTACGTCTCATTAATTAAGCGGCTATCCATCAAGCCTGTGTAGTGTTAAGTAAGGCAGGTAAGATTAAATTATTATGAGGTACTTATTGGCACTAAAGTCCCTCATAACCTCGGCTTGTATTTTGTATAGCTCTGTAGAGAAAGGGCGCGGATTTTACGTTTCAAACTTTGCAGCGAGAAGCCATAAGCTTGTTCCATTCGAATGAATCTTACTAGGAGAATCAAGGGCAAAGGCCACAAAGTATTAGGGAGGGGATTAGTTTTTTTAGTACAGAAGGTAGAATTTATATGGAGAGAATTAAGTAGCTTCTGCACAGCCTCCCCCCCCAAAGACTTTAAGCTCTGGAGATTGAAAAATCCGCAAGGCTTGCTGTCTCAAGTCTTAGAAATCCAATCGGTCTTTTCGATATCTCTAGATTTTAGTGTGGACTGTTGTACGTGGGTTTTGAAAAGGTATTTTTCTCGAGACTACTAGACTGGCTTTTAATTAGCCAAGCATGGTTCTCTCTGATTCCTTATTTATAGGATGGAAGGTTGGCTTTGGCTGTGTATAAAAAAGGTAATTGTTCAGTGTGTGAACGCGTCGAGGGAATCTACCTACCCGGTAGTATTTCGACTGCTGCTTGGTGTTCTGCGAAGATTTAGGGTCACCAGGTTGC